>PVIH01004880.1:0-132791 GCA_004025045.1 Sigmodon hispidus | reverse complement strand
TTAGGGGAACCTTCTCAGGGGATGGGGGTTAGGAGAACCTTCTCAGGGGATGAGGGTTTGGGTACCTTCTCAGGGGATGAGGGTTGGGGTACCTTCTCAGAAGATGAGGGTTAGGGGAACCTTCTAGAGATGAGGGTTAGGGGTAACTTCTTGGCTTTCTAGTCCCTTCCACCTGGTCTCTACATATAGTAGGTTTTTCTTCTCAGCTTCAGGGCTGTCTTGGAACCATCTTCTCTCTCTACCTGGGAGCCTCTGTCCTCTATGGATGCTCTGCATCACTTTGCTTCTTGATGGTTTTATGTCAGCCGATGAACCCTCTTTTATATATATATTGCATTGGTGGTTTTGCCTGTATGCTTGTCTGTGTGAGGGTGTTGGATCCTGAAGTTACGGACAATTGTGAGCCACACTATGGGTGATGGGAATTGAACCTGGGTCTTCTGAAAGAGCAGTCAGTGTTTCTAACCACTGAGCCCATCTCTTCCACCCTAGCCATTCCTTTTTCTTAAGGGCCAGCATCTCTAAAATCTTTGGGAAGCTGGCCCAGCAGGTAAAGGCACCTGCTTCCAAACTTGACAGCTGAGTTTGATCCCCATAACCCATGTGGTAGGAGAGAATCAACTTCTGCAGGATCTTTTCTGACCTCCACAGGACTGCTGTGGCATGTATACACCCCCTCAGTCTCCCCCCACACTAATGCAATAAAAAATTAACAGAAAATCTTCTAGGTTTTCTGTGTAGTTTTATGCCATCGAAAGGGATTTCTAATAAAGGATGTTTGCACTCCTCTTTGCTTGGAGTCTCTGAAAATGCTATTTTTCCTAGTTTAGAAGGGATCAGGCCAAGAAGAAAGAGATGAAAAGCTTCCCAAATACCCACCTTTATTGTCATCAATAACCCACCCACGTAAATGACAGAGTTTACAAAAAAGAAAGTCACTATTGTTAGTTTCGCGCGTGAAAGCAGATACACACTACCAAGGCCACACGAGAGTTTATTTAGGAGAGACTTCCCAGGCGGGTGCAGAAGCAGAGAAGCAGGACAGCAGGAGACAGAGAGACCCGAGCATACGCAGTCTCTTTTAAGAGAAGGGGCATGTACGGGTATACGCCATGCATCTAGGGAGGTGCTTCTGTATGCAATGGCAGGGTTTACGCAGCCAGGCCCAGGGACATGCCTCCCAAGTTACATCCCACCTGAGCCGAGTTGGCTCAGCTACGTGGAATGCCAGGAATCCTTACAACTATAGTGATAGGTTACAGGTGCCTTTCCCTGGAAATAGCCCTTCTGTCACATAGTGACACTCGTTCACCGTTAAATGATTAATAGTGTACTGGCCAGTGATGTCAATTTGACACAAGCTAGAGGCATTTGAGAGAAGGGAACCTCAAATGAGCAAATGCCTCCCTAAGATCTGGCTGTAGTCAAGCCAGCAGCGAACTTTCTTAATTTGTGATTCATGTGGGAGGGTCCAAACTATTGTGGGAAGGGCCATAAGGAAGCAGGCTGAGCAAACCTTGTGGAGCAAGCCAGTAAGCAGCACTCCTCCATGGCCTCTGCATCAGCTCCTGCCTCCAGGTCCCTGCCCTGTTTGAATTTCCATCCTGGGTATCTTCAATGTTGGACTGCAGTATGGAAGTATAAGCCAAATAAACCCTTTCTTTCCCCAAATTGCTTTTGGTCATAGTGTTTCTTCACAGCAACAGTAACCCTAAGACAAATAGTCACCATATAAATATTGGATTCCAGGCTGGAGAGATGGCTCAACTGTTAAAGGCTAGGCTCACAACCAAAAATATAAATATTTGATTTCTACTAACCACCTTTAATATATTGCTTTATGAATTACTCCTCTGCCCCAGGATTTCCCTAAATGCCTACACAGACAACTAGCTTGATTATTCTAGATACCAGGATTTATGTATACAGTAGTCATGGACTGACATTGAAATGATCATCTTCCTGTCTAAAGCCCAATTTAATGAGAAGACAGTCACCCAGATTCTCCTGGCTTCTATGGAAACATTAAAGTGCTCCCTCTATTCATAAAGTTGGGACCAGAAGCCTCTAACATAAAGAGAGAAGAGAGGGCAGATCCTTCTAGTTCCTGACTCTTCCTATGCACATCTTCATGTGTAAGGAAAAGGCCTGATACAGCCCAGATTACCTGGCAGGAACAGATATCCCTGTTTCACCTGTTATAAATGCATAGTCCAACCATAGCCTTCCCTTACCTGGAAATTTCAATCTTGTAGGTTTAGTATCAGACCTAAAAATTACATTTATTTTTTTAAAAAGAGATATATTTTATTTTTGTGTATATGCCTTGAAGGGGGTGCAGAAGAGGGCCTTAGATTCCCAGGAGCAGGAGTTAACAGGTGGTTGTGAGCAAATATAGGTGCTGGGAATTGAGCTCAGGCCCTCTGAAATAGTAGCAAGGACTACTAACCACTGACCCATCTTTCCAATTCTTAAATTATACTTTAAAGAAATACTCCTGAATAATTCATATTGTCTATAGACATAGGAAAACATCACATGATGTTAGCTATTGTTTTAGCCATTATTTATTTGATGTAATCTTATTTTAGGCAATTTTAACTCCTCAAAGAATTATTTCATTTGAGAATTTCAACAATCTTGCTTTGAGGCTACCAATTGTTCTTGCATTTAAGTTGGCCTGGGGGCTGGAGAGAGTATCCACATGGACACTTCAGCTCCAGAGGACCTGACATCCTCTTCTGGACTCCATGTACATGCATGCCCCCACCACAAGCACACACACAAAATTAAAACAGTTTTTTTAAAAAGTTGATGTCTTAGGTTTCTGTTGCTGTGATAAACACCACAAACAAAAGCAACCTGGGGAGGAATGGGTTTATTTACCTTCCACATTATAGTCATGAAGGAAGTCAGGGCGGAAACTCAAGGCAGGAACTTGGAGGCACACGCTGTGGAGGAACACGGTTACTAACTTGCTCAGGCTGCCTTTTTATGTGACCCAGAAGTACCTAGAGGTGGTACTGCCCACAGGGGACTGGAACCTCCCATATCAATCATTAATCAAGAAAACATCCCACCGACTTTCTACGGGCCAGTCTGATGGAAGTATTTTCTCTGTTGATGCTCCCTCTTCTAATAACCCTAGTCTGTGTGAAGTTGACAAAAAACTAGCCAGCACAGTTGACAAAATGTCTTCAGCTTTTTTCTCTGGTACAAAAAACACTTATTTGGCTGTAAACATCAACACAGCTGTTCATAAGGCGGAGAAAGCCTTCACATGCTGGTATTTTAGCCCCAACAGGTGTTCTGACAATTTTTTAAATGCATTTTCTTGACTTTTTCTCAACATGATCTTCAGATTGGTAGTTTAGGAATCACTTCCGGTCCATTGAAACATTAATGGTTTATCTATGTAAACCTATTCTATAGCATGGGAAATGTTGTAAGTGATGGGGGCAAATAAATACAAAATAGGAAGGCCTTTTAGAATTAGTAGAAGGCTAAACCAATCCTTGATTTCTGAAGCCTTTGAAGGAATGGGGAGATACGGATGTCAAAGAGAACCTGAGGTGGTGGCAACATAACCAGATAGTCATGGATGGCTCAGTTTCCTCAGGTCTGTCCAGTCATCCATTTTCTGACTCTGTGACTCCTGATCCTGTGTTACTTCCAGTTCTGCATTTATCTGAAGATAAAAGAGCCAAATAAATGAGATATATTTGCTTCTAGAATTCTGTCTTCATAACCCGAAAGGAAACCAAATGGATTAAAGCGAACCAATTAAAGGCAATGGATTTTATGACTAAGGATTTATGTTCAAAGAATTGGCTGTGCATGAAGCAGGAAGGTCACCAGATATCTGTGAGGAGTGAGTCATTGCTGGAGGATGGTATGGGTCTTCTCTCTTTAAATAGAGTCCTGAGACAGCAAACACGAAGGATTTCATTCTTGTGCCTGAGCTCACTGACGGGAGAGTTGACAGGGGCAAGAAAAGGCAGAGAATCTAGCATTGCTGAGGAACCTCTGCTAAAGGAGGTTTGCTGAAGCTAGGCATGGTGACTGACACATGCCTTTAATCCCAGCACTAAGGAGGCAGGGGCTGGTAGATCTCTGTGAGTTCAAGGCCAGCCTGGTCTACAAAGCGAGTTCAGGATAGCTAGGGCTATACAGAGAAATCTTATCTCAAGCAACAACAAGAAAGAAAAGAAAGAAAAAAAAAAGGAAGAAAATGAGGTTTGCTAAAACTGGGTTCATCACAATTCCTGAGGTCTCTAAAGGGTCACATTTTCTGGGAAAAAAGAGAAGCTTATTAAGAAATATTTTAGGGCTGGAGAGATGGCTCAGAGGTTAAGAGCACTGAGTATTCTTACAGAGGTCCTGAGTTCAATTCCCAGCAACGACGTGGTGGCTCACAACCATCTATAATGACATTTGGCACCCTCTTCTGTATATTGTATACATAATAAATAAATAAACCTTAAAAGTATTTTAAAGGACTAATATGAATTAAGACAGAGGTGACTGATGGCCCGAGGCTTTTTAAAAACACAGCTTGTCCTCTACCGAACATTGACTTTATGACAGGAACTTTGCCAAGTGTTTCGTTTGTACCTAATTTAATTTCAGTCTGGTGCAGTAGATGCTGTTGACCCTGTTATGAAGACAAACCTTAGGCTCAAAGTGTGTCATGTTTCCAGCGCCTCACAGTTAATCCTTGGGTGACATTCAGATGGCCTCATTCTAAAGGCAAGGGCTTCTGTGGAGAAAGAACATAGTCAGAGAACTCTAAGAGGCCATCATGTCGTCTTTAAAGGCTGGAGATAGGAAAACTAGTTCAGAAGTCACTGCACTTTTTCAGAGGGGGTCCCACACTAGTGATGGCGTGCATGGAGACAACTGGACATTCCAGGGGATGAAGATGTGAGATGAACTGGGGGGAAGGGTTGAGGAAGGATGACCCTCTCACATCTTCCCGGGGCTATAGAAACAATGATGCCATTCATGGATTGACACCCAAGGGCTGTTCCTTGTAAGAGTCCAGGCCTGTGTTTACTTAGGATATAGGACCCCAAGGTGCCTTGTGGGGAGCCTAAGGGAAGATGCTTAGTGGCTGCCACTGGGATTTCTAGATCAGGGTGGAGAGGTAGATGAAGTTCTGCAGCGCAGTTGAGAGTGTAGTGGCATTCAGAGGACACGTGAGGTCACCCAAGGAGTTCTATCCCAACAGTCAAAGGAAGAACAAGAGAGGCAGTGAGACAGTGAAGCAGGGACAGCCAGGGAGGGAAGAGAGCTTTGCAAGACTTGGGGACGGGGAGAGAAGAACAGGAAATGACAGAATCCGGTGGGTGAACGCTCAGGGTTAATTAAACGATACCCGCCACCACCAACTCCCTGTGGGATCACTGGGCGCTTGCCATCTTTGGGAGACTCCTGGGGGAGGGGATCTTTTTGTACAGCCTCTTTCTGATACATCCGGGAACCAACTGAAAGGCAGAGAGGATAGTGTGGTGAAATATGAGCTTCACCTCAAGCTGGCATCTCACGGGTGTCACCTAACTTCTCTGGGTTTTACTTCATCTTGTCTTAGTCAGCAGTTACGATCCCAGAGCAGTTGTTCATCAGTTAGGAGTTGCTCTTAGTTGGCTTTTAAATGACATGTGAGATGGCATTTTCCATCTTTGTGGCTTGCTGTACAAGATGTTTTTGGATGAAACCATGTTTCTGCTCAGGAGGGGCTTGAGAAGTCACTTTGTTAATAACACCTGCTGATCAGTTCCTGTGGTACAAAGTCAGAAATCCTGGGGGCTGGAGAGATGGCTCAGCAGTTAAAAGCACTTGCTGCACCCACAGAAGACCTGGATTGCCGGTTCCAGCACCCACATGATGGCTCATAGGCACCTGTAACTGTAGTTCTGGGGATCTGGTGCCCTCTTCTGACCTTTCAGGGCACTGCTACATATGCAGGAAAAACACACATAAAATCTTTAAAAAGATGGTGCACTTTAATGTGCAGTGATTGTCTCAGGAAACTCAGGAATGCTTAATGTATTAGTATATTTAATAAAATCAGTCTGGAATGTCAGAGGACAGAGCCATCTCTAGCCTGTTTTGTTGTGTTTTTCCAAGACAGCGTTTTCTGTGTAACAGAGTTTTCTCTGTAAACAGAGTTTTCTGGCTTTCCTGGAACTTGCTTTGTAGACCAGGCTGGCCTTGAATTCAGACACCCTTCTGCCTCTGCCTCCCAAGTGCTGGGAATAACAGCATGGCTGTTAGGCCTTGAACTTCCAGAGATCTAGATGGATCTCAGTCTCCAAGGGATGAGATTAAAGGCCTGGGTCACCACTCCCTGACTTTCATCACTTGGCTGCAGGTGATTCTCTCCTCTGATATTCCAGACTATTTTTATTAAATATACAATGTATCACCACAGGGGGTTATGAGTGGTCTCAGGTTTCTAAGCCTTAGACTCCCACACTGCTATTCTATCTTACATACTTTGTGGCTTTGTGTCCAGTGATCACCCTCTGTTAGCAAAGATGCTGAGGAAGGCAATCACACATGATGTATGATTGACATGGCTGGCATAATTCCCAAGAGCATTTGAGTCTCTTGAGGGTGAGACTTCATGCTTACCTCCTATCCTCTCATTTATTTTTCCCAGACTGTGTTCTTGCCTCTGCAGGTGCCTCTTTTTCTTAAAACTCATCCCTTCCATCTGCCAAGGCTTCTTTCCTCTATCGCTTGAAGTCCTTCTATGCATCGAGTCTCAACACAGTTGCTGTTTCTCCACTGCTCATTTATTCAGCTGGTGTTTCAATGGAGTGGCCGTCTGTGGGGAAGGCTCCCTGCATGCCTTTGTCAGTTAACTGTATCTACAGTCATGTGAAGATCGTCATTATAATTATAATATTAAGAACCGCAGTGGTCATGTGCTCCGGAGGTTGAGGCATGTTTGAAGCCAGTCTGGGCTACATCATGAGTTAGAGGGTATTCTGGACTATGTAGTGAGTCTCAGGCCACCCTGGGCTGCATTAAGCACACTCTGCCTCAGCAACCACCAGGTCAGCAAAGTTCCATCATTCACAGGGCCAGCTAAAACATGGAGTCCTGGCTCTGTACAGGCCTATTCCTGCTTTATCTTCATGAACAAATTTAATTCACAGTCTCCTTCATGTTTTCCTATGTTATATTTTAAAACATATCTTGGTTTTCTGACTAGATTAAGGTTTTTGGAATTCACAGATCCTAGTTCTTGTTTCTCATTTTCGTGACTAGACAGGACATAGATGGATATGTAAGAGTGCTTTGACACACTATAAACTAAGTAGCCCTGGAGTTGAACTTGCTATCTGCAGTACCTGCATTTATCTAGAGCCCATTCCCCCACCTCACAGAGATTTCTAGCACCTTTGCAATACCCTAAGAGCTAACAATTCTGGTCCAGAATTTCTTCATTATAATATTTTGTTAGCATTAACAGAACCCTGTTGTTTGGGCCAGGCCATTTGCCTTCAAGTATCTACAGTCTTGATCACTCTTTTTTAACAGTACCAGGACCAGCAGTATGTGATTTTTTTTTAGGTTGTTTTTGTTTGTTTGTTTTTTTGAGAGAGAGAGAGAGCCTCCCTGCTCATCTGTGAGTATCTGTAGAGGCCAGAAGAAGATATCTGATCCTCTGGGGCTGTAGTCACAGGTGGTTGTAGCTCCTGGGGACTGAACTCAGGTCCTTTGCAAAGAGCAACAAACACTCTTAACCACAGTGTCCTTTCTCCTGCCCCAGTATATCATTTTTGACCTTTGTAGAGCCACAGGACTTAGATTAAAGCTACAGGCTGGGCAATGAGGTGCCGTAGCCATTACACAATTTATCAGTCCCATGGTCTGCTCGTTCTGTCGTCAATCATTGCTTCACTGGCAAGATTTACACTCAGTCAGCAAGACGACTCTTCCCTAGCATAAGTGTTCAGGAGCTGCTGTTCTGTTCTTGGGTGACTCAAAGGGAACCATTTGAATAGCTGATGTCCTGATGCACGGCAGATGATAGTAATGATGTCTCATCATGTCCTTCACGCAAGATGGAAAAACACCATAACGGTGCCTGCCAGCTGGTGAGAACACTCTGACAGGGCTGTGGAGAAGGTGTTCTCGGACAGTCTCTCTTGGCAGTGATCTGTAGCCAAACCCTCAAAGGCAACCTGAGGTCATTTAGATATTTCCGCGTGAGTCACAGAAGATGGGGCTGGTTTTCCTTGACTTTGACACCATTGGAAGGATGTGCGTCTTGAGCCACACCTGTTTATGCCCTGATCAAGAAGCCTTTAGTCACCATCAGGGCCAGAACTTGAGCTAACTGCTGTAGGGACAGTACTACAAAGGCAGGATGATAATGAGGGGACAAATGAGATGATCTTGGTGACAGATGTTATGGAGAATATGAATAGTGATGTGATGAGGGTCAGAGGACCTGGAGAGGGCAGTCCTGGGGAACACATGTAGAGGCTGAGGGGTACAGTGAATTTAAATGGGATGGGATTCCTTGAATGAACGTGTCTTTCAGCAACATAAGTTACTGCAGCTAGGATGATGTTGCACACTAACTTCTCTGTAACAGAATAAAGACTGAACCAGGTCCTAAAGAGCATGGGGTTCTTCTCGGGGGAAAGCCTTGCAATTGAGAATGAAAGGACTAGGCGAACCTAACGATATGCTTAGACCATGGATTGGTGTTGTCACCCAGCTTCCTGTGACGATGGAGATGTCTCTCATGGAAACAAGTCAGTGGCCTGTTAATCACTGGTCCAAGAAGTGAAATAACACAATGGCACAATAAATGTAAAATTGAAGTACTCCTTCAAGAGGATACCATGGTGTGAAATTCTGCAGAGGACAACCATCATAGTGTGCTGGGGGAGTGGCATGGATGCCCTCTCTGACTCAGAGAACATTACATTGCATGGAGGGGAGGGGACTGTACTGTTGTAAAAGATTTTTGATTTTGTTTGGGCCAGAAGTCTAGACCTGCCTGTGGTAGCTTTTATTCTTTAAAAATGTCTTAGACATTTATATTAATTTTATTGTTTGTCCTATGTCTCAGACACATTGCTAGCTAGCTCTTTCATCTTAATTTAACCCATTTCCTTTAATCTATCTGGCCACATGACCCGTGGCATGGCCCAGCTCACCTGGGTCCTATATACTTCTTTGGCAGCTGGATGGAGTCTGACTTAACTCCGCCCTCCTGTCTCTGATTTCCTGCCTATTGCTACAGTGCTCACCACAGGCCAAAACAGTTCCTTTATTTACAGAATGATTTTCACTGCATATAGATAAACATTCCTACCACAATGCACCATGCTACACTGGTCTGGGATGGAAATCCCTCTGATTCAGAAAGTAATTGATTTACCAGGGGTCGCCAGGCTTGCATATCAAAAAAAAAAATGCATAGAGGCCAAAGTGATGGTTTGGTAAAGTGCAAAGGATCCAAGTTCAATACTTAAGAATCCTTCTTAAAAGGCCAGGCAGAGTAGTGCTCTCTAGAAATCCCAGCACTGGAAAGTCAAAGATGAGAGAGTACTTGGGTCCACTGGCTATTCTGCTTGGTGAGTTCCAGGACAGTAAGAGAACCTGTCTCATGAGTCAGGAGGACAGCGTTCCTGAGAAACTAAACTGAGGTTTTTCTCTGGCCTCCACACATCTGTACACACATGAACATCTGTACACAAACATTTGCATAATACAGCCCTCATTCTGCAAACTTAAGAGCAGTGTCAGGGCTTGAACCACATGACTGACAGACAAGTTTTATTGGGCAAGACAATCTGAAATAGTTGTCAACATTTTTAAACATGACACTGCATGTTGTTTGTGCTTGACTATGGTTTTGTCCCACACCATCTTTACTTCTGCCCCAGACTTGGGGTTAGTCTGGAAAGCATCATGAAAGGAAGCATGAGGAGAACCAGACCTGAAAGCGTGTGCTCTTTTCATTGGCCAAAGCTAGTTCAGGGTCAGGGCAGAAGCAGTGGAGCTTAGAGACAGACCCAGCCTGCTTCCAGCCTCTACTTTCCATAGCCTGGTTTCCACAGAGGATTGAGGATGTGACTTCTGTCCCCTCTGGAGCTAGAAAATTCAATTTTATTACAGCTAAAACATGTCACCATGACACCTACCGGGTTTATGGTCTCTTTCTTTACTTTTTGAGAGCCCTATGTCTAGAAAGGAATAAGGTTTCACAGGCTCTTTTTGAATGATGTGTGCATGTTCCTGCAGAACGTGGCCCAAGATGATGTGAGGTGTCATTTTGTTGTTCTGTATCTTATTCCCTTGAGATAGTGTCCATCCCTGAACCTGAAGTTTATTATTTTTGCTAGTCTAGCTGTCTACTAGGGTCTTGAGATCTGCCCACATCTAGCCCACCCCCAGCTCTTAGCACTAGGGGTAACAGGTGAGTGATTTTTGCCTGACGGTTGGTGTAGTAAGCTCCTCAGCCACTGAGGTACCTCCCAGACCCCCATAGCCTTTTCCTTTTTAACTTCTGTCTTCATGTTATGTCTGGAGAAGACATTACAGGAGCAGAGATTATCTCTGGATTCATTTCCCACCTTCACTGATCTAAGCTCTGACAACCATGGTGATCTGTGTAAACTGTCAAGCATGAACACTAGCCCTGAGATAGAGCTACCAGGGAAACCAAGCAAATCTAGCTGTGTGAAACTAAACACTTACTGTACACACTCTGTGAGCCCAGATGTGTGCTGTGCTGTGGGTGGCATGGTACTCTTTGTTCTTTTTCCTCTAAGTTTTTTTTCTCCCTTTAATATTTTACCTGTTTTGCATTCCTGTGTGTCTGTGCACTGTGTGCATGCAGTACCACTGGAGGCCAGATGAGGGTGAAGGATTCCCCTGGTACAGAAGTTAAAGATGGTTGTGAGCTGCCATGTAGATGCTGGAAATTGAACTCTGATCTTCTAGAAGAACAGTCACTGATTCATCTTTTCAGCCATCTCTTTATTCATGAGGAATAAGAAAACTACTAGAAAGACTATCAAGAATATAGTTTGAGGGGCTGGAGAGATAGCTCAGAGGTTAAGAGCACTGACTGTTCTTCCAGAGGTCCTGAGTTCAATTCCCAGCAACCACATAGTGGCTCACAACCATCTATGATGACATCTGGTACCCTCTTCTGTATACTGTATACATAATAAATAAATAAATCTTTTTAAAAAAATCACTTTATTTATTTGCCTTGGTGTTTGCCTGGAACTGTGAACTGGAGCTACAGACAGTTGTGAGCTGTCATGTGGGTGCTGGGAATTGAACTCCGGTCCTCTGGAAGAGCAGTCAGTGCTCTTAACCACTGAACCATCTCTCCAGCTCCATTAATCTTTAAAAAAATGTAGTTTGAGTACTGACTGGTAGGAGTGTTCATTTAGTATAAAAAAGTTTAGTAAAACTTACCCAAGTTTTCATTGTGGGTAAGTATCCAGAGCAGAGGTTTTGGAACAAAGTTACGATTATGTGGATCTTGATGGGAGAAAAACATTGTGGTGAGTTGAACTGTTTACACTTAGCTCCAGTGTCCTGGGAAATAAGACAGGCTTGTATTTTCGGAGTGAGTTAAATACCTTTTAAAATGTTGTGAAGTTTATATTGAAATGCTCTTTATAGCTGTTTCCAAACCTACTGAATTTTGGTGGTGAGTGTGGCTTAAAAGTGCAGCAGCTAACCTCAAAAGATTACAGGGCCACACCCCAGTTCATACAGTCTTGCCCTTTTCCCAGCATTTGCCAAGCAGACTGATTGGCGGAAGCTTGGTTCCCATGTTTCCTAGGGTTTATCTGTCGGGGCATTTCTGTTCTCTCCATCATGAAGGCTGGGGAAGGGAACTGGTGCTTCACGTTCTCAGATGGGCAGCTGAATAAGGGTGGTTCCTGGATGTGGGGATAGATAAGCTTGGAGAAGCAAATAGAAAGTCTTTCTTTTCCTATTGACTTACTCCTTTATTCCATCATGGGATAATAATGAAGTGGATACTGAGCTTGCCCAAAAGGAGGATTTTAAAGATTACAGGCAGGACAACATCAATTTACCATGCTGTTTTTCTTCAATGGCAGTAAATGAAGGCTAGGAATTAAAATGCATAAAGTCAGTTGGGTTTAGAGGAGACAGGGATAAAAGAGGTAGAGGTGTTTGTGATGGATAAGCCAAACACATGCTCCTTCTCTGGGGCTGGTGATTGCTGCTATAGAGAATTCCAGAAACGGCACAGTCACATCTTCAAATTTTAAAGAGAATTCACACTTAATTTTCACTTAAAGGCACTTGATTTTTTTTTTTCCTTCCAATTGTTGCCTTTCAGGTTCAAACTTCATGTAGTCCAAACATCTCTGCAGGCTGGAAGTGGCCCAAAGAAGTTCTGGATGTAATTTCTGGATCCTTTGCTGCGTAACAGCCCAGCAAGAACTTAGCAATGTCCGGAGGCAGCCAAGCTGTGGCAGGGTTCAGGATGCATGCCCCTCATCATGGCTTGTTTTCTCAGTAGTGAGTGATTAGGGAAAGATTAGGACCACAGCTGCCCTCTTTAGTGAAAGTAAAAGTGTAGATGGGTACAGGATGACATGTAACCTCCCTCATGGACCCTGTAGTGAACATCACACAGAAATCTTGTAAAAGGCAAAGGCTGGCATCCAGTTTGGTACTCTGCTGTAGTTTGAAAGAGAGCAGCAGCAAAGTGACCATTTAAAGGTACTGGAGGCAAAGCAAGCAGGGAGTTGGGTTTTTTTTTCCCCCTTGACTTTCCTGGTTGGCCAGAGAAAAATTTCCAGCTATCTTTGGCCCTAGTGCATATCCCATGGTCCCTACATCTCATTACCCTCCTCTGACTATGAATATATTCACCCCAGCTCTGTCATGGAACTCTACTGGTAAGGTTGCTCTGAATATTCTAAAGAGCAGATATTCTTTAGTGCTGACTTGGGAAGCACAGGGGACAGAGAATCCGATGCTCATCTTGCAGCACACAGCTGTAAGAAATACTAAATGTCATTTTCTCCTTTGAACCATAGCTTTCGATTCTATTAAATAAGTAAAAGCACGCTGGGGATATAGCTTGGGAGAGTGCTTTCCATGGATGAGGCCTTGAGTTCTAACCTCACTACTGCATACACTGGGCGCAATGGCCCTACATCCCTGCAATCTCAGCATTCAATAGGTAAAGGCAATAGGATCAGAAGGTCAAAGACACTTTTAGCTACACAGAAAGTTCAAGGCCAGTCTGGGCTGCATGAGAACCTGCCTTTGAATGAATGAAAAGCTATCTGGCCCACTACCAAGGACGCCTGTCAGGATCTACTCTGTAATTTTTGTCTTAGGAAACAAAAACCGATGACAGGAAAGACACCATGCGTTTTGTCTCTTATTAAAAGGACTTAAAAAATATACATGTATGCTTCAGATAACAACCTTGGAAATGATGACTTCTAAGTGATTTAACCATCTGTTTATGTCAGAGAAGCAATGCCACGTGATTAGGAAATAATACACCTTTTATATGCCAGTGCCCGGCCAACTAAAACATATACCAGGATTTACCTGGATAAAGCATGAGGTTCTACATTGTGGGCTCTGCCAGAGACAGTCAGCCATTGCGTCCACCTGGGCTTTGCACAGTCAAATGTGAGCTGGTGCTGTGAATAAAGGCAAGCAAACCACTTTTTCCTTTGTTGTTTATTTATCATGGAGAGAAACTTTCCTTGTATCATCCTAAAGGGGATGTTAAACAGAACGTAGTAGGATGCTGGAATGCCACTGTGAGAAAGACAGCTGCTGCGTGAGTGGCCAGTGGGGACAGACTCTTCTAGAAACACCCTATCATTGGTCATGTACTCAATAATACCTTTCAGGTTAACAAACTTAGAAAATTGGTAAAAATATAAAAAAGAAAACTTGCAAATCTCAGCATTTTATCAGTCACAGTTCATTTTTTTCTTCGCTTGCTTTTTTACAGAGATGTCAAAGAAAAACTTAGATACATTTGAATGAGCTGGCAGATCAGACTCTACTAGGAATACAAACATATGCCCCATTCAGTGCATGTAAATACATAAGTTAGAGATGTAAATGAAATCTATCGTAATTCAGAGGCTTCTGAGTCAATTCATGGCTTTGGCATCATCTAAAGCCCACACCTTTCTGCAGGTAGATTTCCAAGCATGTACCCTAACCCCTTCTTACCCTGATAAGAAATTTCTAGATGCAAATAATCTCTAACAGGTCTGGAGGGGTAGGAATTCATAGCTCTTAAATGGCAGGTTAAGATTCTTACATTCTAATGTTGGTTTTATAGGATCTTTGAGGGCCATTTTAAAAACCCTTTAGGAGTGGCAGCTTGTCAGTAAAGATGATCAGACAGATGAAGAAAGAGGAAGGGACGTCAGGCAAATGACATGCAAATGTACTCTCCACTTCCTAGCTCAGACTGGCTTCACTAGACCACGTAGGCACTCTCCATACCTGTCTTTGGCCTGGTATTGCATTGTTGCAGAAAGTATTCACCCCACTTGACAGCAATCTTCAATGGACAGGTACTGATAGCCTTGAATGTCTTTAAGTGTTCCTATGATTCTAAATGGGACCTATTATGATCAAAGATAGTACTTAACTCTTACATGGTCATAAGGACTGAGTCAATGAATGGAATGTATTTAGAAGAAAGAAGCTATAGTGATGTACTTGTGGTTAGGGATGGTGACCGATACCACCCCTACTGTACCATGCCAGGCTGAGGGGTGCTGTAAAAGTTGGAATGGTATAGCATCTTTCCCTGTGGAACTCAAAATCATGAAATTAATGAGTCTCAAACTCCAAGTGCCTATCAGGCTAAGGTAAAAATCGCGACTCTTACATTGGGGGTCACACATCTGGCTAGAAAGAGCAGGGATCTTGGCTTCAGCGGTTTTTTTTTTTTTTTTTTTTTTGGCATAGAGGCCTGCTGTTACCAAATGTGGCTTCTCCAGCCTAGTGGCACAGGCCTGTAAGTGGACAAGGCTCACAAGGTCAAGGGCAGCTTGGACAAGTTAGTGAGACTCTGTCTCAAAAATAATCAAAAGAAGATAAAGTGTACCACCCAGTGGTAGATCATTCGTTTAACATGCATGAGATCTTAGGTCGATGTCCAGTACTGAGGGGACAAAAAAAGGAAAAATCTTGAGTTACTAGTAAAATTTCTCAATTTGTAAGCTCTGACAATAAATGTCACTTAAACAAACATTTGAGATCTTAATCTCAAATACAACACAACCCCAAACCAGCAAAAAACAAAACAAACAAACAAAAAGACAAAAAACAATGACAAAGAAAACTAAACAAATGCTTTATGGGCTGAAAGGAACTGCAGGTAGATGCTTTCTGGGAGCAGCAATGACTTCTTGACAAGTTGGCTGTAGAAACCCAAGCTTCTTTTGTGGGACAGGGCAGCCTGAATAGAAGTGAGCAAGGATGACTTCATCTTTATTTCTTGACTCCCCAAGGAAACGCACACGAGTTTATGCAGCACAGAGTTTATGCAAAGGTGGGTGTTTTCAGGGGGAGAATGGAATGTTCCAGACTATTGCTTTAGTGACCATAGGCACAGACATGACCCCTGTGACTAGGGATGATTAGACAGCTGTGCTTTTCCAGAGGACATAAGGACACTGTAGAGCCCAGTTAGTTGAAGAGCTGAACACAATTTATTTTATGCTTAAATAATTGACTAGGTTATCCAGCGTCTGCTTCTCTCATACATGTCATTTAGAGCGAGGTGTCTGTCCATGGAGGCCGATTTCAAGTGAATAGTGGAGAAAGGAACCTCACCAAAACCCAAAGAAAAATGCCCTATAAAACGCAGCCATACTATCCTAATAAGACACTGCTAAGGTGGTTACAAGTGATTGGCTTACTGAAAGGGGTCTACATCTCAGAGCCAGTTACACAATACATTGATTTTTTTTTTCTTTTTTTTTTAAACAGTGTGCTGCCATTCTTCTAGATCCGGGTTTCTGGTCAGTCCATTTTTAAAAACCATGACGGGGCCTCTTCTGAGCACCATCCACCTCTATAGTGGCAAGCATTCTCCCCTGTAAGCACTAAAAGCTCCCCCACCCCCCGAGCAACTACTGTATAGTTTTGTGTGTGATTTTTTTTTTCCATTTTTGGTCATTTCATTGAAAAATTGGCAATAGCAACAAATATTAGATGAAGGGCTTTGTGTTTACAGATAAAATCTCCTGTGCTGTAGGAGACTGTAGTGTTTGCAAAATTGGAAAAGTTTTAATCAAAATAAGGTGATTATGCATGCATCAAAATATTAGTATTCTGAAGAAAAAAAATTTTCACAGAACTACAGAATTCCTCATTTGGGGTTTTAAATTTGCAGCAGATTATTATTATTATTTTTAAAGATTTGCATCGTCATTTTAAAATCAAGCTAGCAGTTTTGCGTGTACAAACATTATAATTGCTAATATACAAGAATCAGTGAAGAGTCCTCCATACCCCAGAGCTATTCCTTGTCCAGGGTGAAAGTCACTTGGGGCTCCTGTTGTTAGATGCATTTGTGATACCTTGTCTGTGTTCTATGAGGCAGGTGCCTATCAACATTTATTCTATTTTTTTTTTTGTTAGAATTTACAGTGTTATTATTTACAGCAAAACTATTTTTTTTCATTTTTGTTCTTTAAAAAAAAAAAAAAAGAAACAAATAGTGTTTATACCCTGACAGTTTGGGTCCAAGAAAAATAAGGCGAGCTGTTGTGGATTTAGTAATTTTAGAGTTTCTTCTTGATCTGATCATCCCATCTTCTGTTCCTCCTGGCACACAGCTTTCTTTTCTTTCTTTGAAAATGACACCAAATGACTTGAGATCGAGTCTGAACAACATGGCTTCTTGTATCTTACACTGCATTGTTCAGTGCAGGTGTGTCAATCCTGGGAATGAGTGAGTTTCCATGCTCTGTACATTGGCTCATGCTAAATAAAAAATGTGAGTAATTTTTCTTTTCTCCTTTTGCATTAAAAAACATCACGTCATTGATGTGTGGAAGCAGCAGACCCACACTCCCTTCTTGGTAATTCTTTTCCTTCTGGTTGATCTCTGGTTAATTTCTCAATACTGGCAGTACGGACACATGGTTCTGTGGAAAAAGAAACAGTAGGCAGTGAGTTTAATGCATTCTCTACCCCCTCTCCCTCAGACAAGGTCTCATGTAGCCTATGTTGGCCTTGAACTCCTGAGCTTCCTGCCTCAATCATAGTAACTGGGTTATGTAAGGTGGGGTCTGAAACCTGGGCTTCCTGCATGGAAGGCAAGTATTTCACCAACTGAGACACATCCCTCACTTTTATATATATATATATATATATATATATATATATATATATATATATATATATATATAAAGGAAGCTTTATCTATGACTTCCTTGCTATTCATCATAAAGGGTTTAGAAAACAAGGGCCCAGTTCTTGTTAATAGGGTGTTTAAGATGCCTGGAAAATAGCTCAGAGGACCAGCCTCTAGATCACCGGTTCTCAAACTATGGGTGTGTTTGTGTGCTGAGGGGGGGGGTTAATCAGATATTTGATTCATAATAGTTGCAAAATTAAAGTTATGAAGTGACAACAAAGTGGTTGGGAGTCACCACAACATGAGGAATATGTATTAAAGGGTCTCGGGATTGGGAAGGTTGAGAAGCACTGCCCTAGGGCATCTCAGGAAATGCTCCCAAGTCAAGGTGAGAAGCTGACAGGCTGGAATTCCAGCTCAGGGTAGGAAGGAGTCTACGAAAAAATCCGATTCACTCACAAAATCAGCCAATTCTTTTCTGCTCTCACGGAGAGCCTTTAGAATGTGCCAGGGACGGAGATGTCCTAGTGGCCCTGAGGTGGTTTACCCAGACAGGTTTCTTTCTCTTTGGGTGGATCACCCATGACATCCTGCCCTTTCTAAACACCCGTCTGCTGGTTAGGGCTTTGGCTGCCTTTTTCATGTGTTTGCTACTGACCTCCCTGCCCCAGGTCACTAGTGACGGAGCCAAGAACACCAAAGTACCCACTCTTCTGGGATTTCAACACTTGCCTTTCCCCGGGGAAAGAAAGTGACTCACTTCAGCAGATCCAATTACAGAGGGTGGGCAAATCCTGTCCGGCAGGATTTTCACACCTTGGTTTCTGTCATTAAATCCTAATCTTCTAGGCACCAGGCTGCTTACATGGCCCTATGATCATGTCGCCTTCTTCATTCAGGGAGAGTGAATTTCCTGCACTATTCTCTAAACTTCTCATCTCTCTCAGCTTCATTGGTATATAAATTTTTAACGTACCATACTTCTATGATACAGTTTAATAATCTCTAGTGTCTATAAACATCCGACCACTAAAAAGCTAAGTAAACTAAAAAAACAAACAAAAAAACCTCCCATCTGTTTGTCTTTTTATTTTCTAATAATCAGTCTATCGTCCCAAGTTAATTTTGTATTACAAATACAAAACAAAGCCTTTGCCTTCTCAATATAAGCCCGCATTGACTTTCTAAGAGTGGGTATGCTTTTACTACTTTTTAAGATTTGGTTAATTATGTCCTTCTATAGTGTGGCTATTTTCCAAAAGCTGTAGTTATCCTTCAGGTCTTTCTTGTTCTCAGTCAGGCAGCCAGGATGTGGATGGATAACATTTTAGGCAAACATTTTATACTAAGACCAATGTTGCCCAAAGAGTACGGAACCTTGGCTAAAAACTGAACTGTAGTGAGAGCGCCCTCTGCTGGATGGGATGTTGAGGATAGAGGCCATGTGGATGACATTGCAGAAAGAGAATGTGGAATCACCTGCCCTCTCCTAGTGGATAACTAAAGGAAGGGGCTTTAGACATATTTGAAGGAGGGATATTTCCATGGGTTTGGTATATCCTTTCATATGTGAAGGTGGGAGAAATTCACAGCCATGCCCATGCTTTTATACTAAATTATTTCATCTTAAGAAACATTGCAACTGATAGATGATAGATCACAGCTCCAGGTCCAATATAGGCTCAGACACAGAACAGAAAGTCCCTTTAGAGACCTCTGGAAATACTCAGGTTTTTTTTTCTTTCTGAGTTATTTTTATTTTACACCCTTCCAGTCTTCAGCAGTCCAGCTTAGAGCATAACTGGGAACTTATTTCCCAATATCCTCTCCTGGAGCCACATTCTCTCCTGGTTCTCAAATTGGGCTGTACAGTAGGATTTAATAGGTCCCAGTGTCCAGTCTACTCCCACAGGGGCTCATGTTGAAAACAACCCCCCCCCAATTGCTGTATTGGAGTAAACCAGAGTATCGAGGACATGTTTCCTAAGGTTTAAATGTGCACATGGCCACCTGGGGTGACTACACAGAAGGCTTCTGGTTTAAGATCAAGGATAAGCCTCGACATTAGAGTCTAAGACCTCAGATGCTGCTGCTACTGCTCTTGGCCTCTGGCTCTACTTAGGGAATGCAGGCAGCATCAGCTACACAGAGCATCTACTTTCTGTTGCTCCTGAGGTTTTTTTTTTTTTTTGCTCCTGAGGTTTTAATCTACTTCGACTTTCTTTCTCTAATCAATAATAGGAATTCCTCTCTATTCCGCTCCTTTTAAATCCATCTCCTCAAAAGTGCAGACCCTGGGGTTCTAACAAGACAGATCCCCTTTGCAGCTTACCGCTCGATGGGGTCTGCTTATCTCTCCCACCCTTTCATCCCCCATTTTCTTCTCTTTATCATATCACTAAGAGTATTTCCTTCTAAACTTTGCGGTCTTGTGTTATGTTTTAGATTAGCCTGTGTGTGCACAGACATGTGCACAGCACAGAGTGTGTAGAGGTCAGAGGTTCTTGGTTCTGTCCTTCTAGTGAGTGGGTCCCGAGGATTGAACTCAGGTTGTCAGGGGAGGTGTCTTAGTCACTTTTAAATTGTTGTGCTCAGACACCATGAACAAGGCAATTTATAGATAGAAGAGCTTATTGGGGACTTCAAGTTTAGAGGGTGAGTCCAAATTTAGAGAGTGAGACTATTGTGGCAGAAAACATGGAAACAGGAGGCCCTCGGATAAACTGAAAGTTCACACCTTGACCCAGTGTGTGTGTGTGTGTGTGTGTGTGTGTGTGAGAGAGAGAGAGAGAGAGAATAGTGTGGGTTTTGAAGCCCCAATGCCCACCCCAGTGACACACCTCCTCCAACAAGGCCACACCTTCTAATCCTTCCTAAACAGTTCCACCAATTGAGAACCAAGCATCCATATATAAACCTATGGGGGGCATTCTCATTCAAACCACTCCATCAGGCTTGGTGGCAAGCACCCTTTCTTGTGGAGCCATCTTGCTGGCCTGTATTTCTTTTTTAAAAGCAGTATTTTCCATTACAATAGGAGACTATAATCTAAAATTAAGTTTTTTCTTCTTTTAGTTTTAGGATTTATTTTTCTCCCCTTTTTGGAGGAATTTGCCTTTTCATGTAGGCAAGGCTGGCCTTGAACTCTTGATTTTCCTGTCTCTGTCTTCCCAAGTTTTATAATTATAGAGATGCACTAGCATACTTGGCTGAAAACTTAGTTTAAAATGACTCCCAACTCAGAATGGATTTCCTCTTCAACTAATAGCAATAAATAAGGCCTTTTAAAATGTGTTCTCTCCTAGTGACGAGCTAAAAACACCCAAAGCTGCAGAGGCAGCGGGAGGGGGAAGTAAACATGTCAGGAACAGACTGATACATATTTTTAAGGAGAAAGAAAATGCGTTTCTTTCATTTTTTATTAAGTGTTTAATATCTGGCACCATTCAGAAGTGAATTACATCAATCCTAATAACAGGGCAGTACTATGTCCCCTACTGAGCGGGTAATTAAAATGGCAAGAGTTTTAGCAAGGGCCAACGGCCACACTGCCTGGCTTCAATCCTGTCTCCACCATGTATCAGGAAAACACACAGAAAACCTAGGATGCATTCTGGTAAAATGTCCCAGAACTACTTCAGTCTGTGAAGGGAAGAGACGGGTAGCCACTACCTCCTCTGTTTCGTCTAGGTCTCTGCTTCATTCCTTGGTAAAAAAGGAACAGACACCCCAGGCTACGCTGACTGCCTCAGTTTACTGTAAGAACCACTGATACTGTACGTAGTAAACCACCATCCCCCGAGGATGGCTGGCTGGCTTGGCTGCCTGACTTCTCCCTGCTGCCACCGCTATGCCGGGCTTGGCCAGCTGCTATCCTTAATTCCTTCTAGTACTTTTATAGTAGTGCCTCCTCAGTGAGGGTTTCTACGGCTCAGTAGCCACTGCTATTGAGCAGCTTATATGTGTGAACTGACTGAATTCTGAAACATCTCTGAGACGTGTGTTACTATTATCCTTCCACGGGGGGTGGGGGGTTATTGTTGCTCATCCAGGCTTCATTCCAAGCCCCTTCCCTGTTCCCACTGAGAAAAAGATAACACACATTAGGTAACTTGACCAAACCCATATAGTTGGTAAACTACTTGGCACCCCAATTAATGTCACCCCTGTGCCAGCAATGACCACAGAGATATCCCAGCCTAGAAGGTCTGCCATTGGAAATCACTGATAGCCACTGAGTCTGCTAAAGCTTGCAATAGTCCAGCACTCACTTTCCAACTTTCTGGGAAGGATACGTGAGTACGTAAGTACAGAGATACGTATATGCGTGAGCATGCGCTCTGCTGGGGATTGAATCCAGACAGAGTCTGGTGCATGCTGGGTAAGTACCCTACAACTGAGCTGGTGACCCTAGTATTTAGTGGTTAGACTACTGCAAAGTTTGGGTTAGCCTGGACTCCAAAGGCCATGGGCCATGCAAGTCAGCTTAGTGGTGGAGCTGTTGCCGCGCACATGTGGCCATTTCTTTTTGCCTTTAGGATGAAGACCAGAATCCACACAGATGAGTAACTCAAGTTCATTTCAGCTCAGCTCTCTCCTCCTTTCTTTGGCAACCCTCCCATTACTGCAGGTCAGCTTTAAGCGAGCCCCAAGGATGAGCATTCTGGAGGTAGGGTTTATTTACCAGTCAATCTCATCAATGGTCACAGCATGAAGACTGGCTGCTGGTGTAAAATATTTTAAGATGTGTTACATTTGTTTGTGCTGTGCAGTATTTGTTGAATGCTGCAAAAATGTGTTGCATTGATTTAACTCTGTGAAGCTGTGTTACTACTATGTTGTCTCAAACACCTGACTGGTCTAATAAAGGGCTGAACGGCCAGTAGCAAGGTAGGAGAAAGGATGGGCGGGGCTGGCAGGTGGAGAGACTAAACAGAAGGAAAGATCTGGGAAAGAAGTGAGGAAAGAAAGGGTCCAGCCACACAGCCAAGCTCGGAGTAAGAGTGAAAGTAAAAGCCCAGAGGCAAAAGGTAGAGGGGCATAGTTTAGGTTAAGAAAAGCTGATGAGATATAAGCCAAGCTAAGGCTGGACATTTGTAAGCCCCTGTGTGTGACTTCTTTGAGACTTGATGGTGGGGCTCCCCAAAGAGTAAAGAGTAAATAAACTAACAACATGCTCCCACCCGAAGTCCACACAGGGAGTCTAGCGCAGCAGACTCATGGGAAAGGAAAGACACCGTCAAGGAAATACTGAGAGGGTGCTTGTCCTGCAGAATTAAGGATCTGCCTGGGAGGATGGAGATGTAGCTCCGACCTAAAGCACTTCCCTGGCACGCACGAAGCCCTGGGTTTGATCCCCAATACTGCATAAACTTCATGTTGCATGTTGTTGGAATCCTAGCAATTTCCCTCCCCTGGAGGGGGAGTGAGGAGGGATCAGGAGTTTGGAGTCATCCTCAGGTACATAGGAAGTACAAATCTTGCTTAGGCTCCAAGAAACCCCCATCTCAAAAATAAAATTCCTCCTGAGCTCAAGCACTTAAGATGAGGTTATTTCCCAATTCCTTATTTCTGTCTCGACTGTCAGGGTTCTTTGTCGGCAGGGGAGGACAGATAAAATGAGACTAGAATTTCCACTCTTTCTCACTTTGACCCACAGGCTGAACAGATAGAGAGGGGAGGCCCCAAGGACATAACTTTCCAAAATTGTTTGCTCACTCGAAATTAGCTTTCTGATTCTATAAAAGAAAAATGTGAAATCCAGAAAAATGTTAGGAAAAACAAGGGTGGGGCTGGAGAGATGGCTCAGCAGTTAAAAGCACTGACTGTTCTTCTGGAGGTCCTGAGTTTGATTCCCAGCAAACTACATGGCAGCTAACAACTGTCTGTAATTCCAAGATCTGACACCCTTACACAGTTATACATGCAGGCAGAACACCAATTCACATAAATAATAAAAATAAATATTAAAAAAGAAAAACAAGCACAAAGTCCGAACAAATGTAAATATAACTTGCTAAATGTTCGAAAAAACTCATATATATGATCATCCTCTTAATTGTTTACATAAAATGAAAAATTATGTATCAGATTCTATTAATTTAACTTAGACTTGGTGACAGCTGTATTTTAACCAAAACTTGTGGTGTTGAACACAGTCCATTGGAACTGTAGCTTGGCAGTCTTCCCAGTCAAAATGGCTGCTGCCTGTCATGGGAAGCCTCATGGTAAGAGAAGATTTGAATCATATTTGCATGTGCTTCTTCAGATGCCATACACATGGAGAATTTTTATAGACCCAACTGGGACTAACATTTAATATGCATGTGTAGAAACACACATATTCTATACACATACACAAAGGCATCTGTACTCATATACAAAAAAGAGCAGGGGATGAGTTCATAGTTTGTTCCACTGAAAAAGAGAAAGGAAAGATGTGAAACATCTACTTAGGGAATCTAGAGAATACTTGCGACTTTTAAGTTTCACTGCTGACATAAGTACATTGCCCACCTGGACTGACGTCACTGTGACTAGTGGGTCTTTTTCTCCACATTCCGAATTTCCTTCTTTGTCTTCACTTTGTAGCCTTCTCCCTGAAAGGAGAGCACACGTTACATTTCTGTGGTGCGAGGGTCTGCGAGCAGTTCCCACGCTGGTCCATGGAGCTGCATTAGGAAGAAGTGGTGAGCATGCTGGATCATTGACATCCTCAGACACAGACGACCTGCTTGGTTCCACTACACAGACCGGCTCACAGCATGCCACAGCACTTTCCAAGTAGCTACAGCACAGAGGGTTAATGATTTCAGACAGCAGCCAGCCCGTTTCTCACGGGCTGAAGAACTCACCAGACACCCAAACCCCAGCTGTTAAAATCATAATCAATCGTTTTTGTCAGCCAGAAAAATCATAACTAGTCTGTTGTAATATGACAGGGACTTTTCAAATAGACACCAAGACAGAACTAAATGTCACTGATGGTCCAATTGCTTCTCTGTAGTTTATGGAATCATCAGCAGTGTCCTCTCCATCTTGGTCTAAGACAGCACCAATTTCTACAGATTGGGGCTGACTTTCCTGGCTATCAGGTGTACACTTCTCTGAGACTGGGGCACATTTAGTTTTTCCTTTAACAAGGGGCACAGGGACCTTTCTTCCTTTTTCACTTGGTCCTCTGTTTTTTTTTTTTTTTTATGTAAACACACTATTGAATGCTTAACTTTCTGCCTTTAAGTGAGATAAAGATCTGGGGATCAGCAAAGCTAGCAAGATGTCTTCTTTGGCACTAAAAGGTTCACTAGTAAGGCGCACTCACAGGTACAAGCATGATGGGATAGTGGAGTTTAGATTTTTAGCGGAAAGAGTTTAGATGACCACATAGACCTGCTGTGAAAATTGTGAGTCAAACTCTCAGTAAGCCTAACAGTGTCCTCGCTCCAGGCACCCAACTCAAGGCCAAGTCTCCAGGAGGCTGTTGATGGTTAAGGATTCTACCTTTTCTTTCTCTTTCCAACGGACACTTTTGTCCCTAATAATTGAACTTATCCCTGTGGTCATTCTGACAACGATAAGTATGTAACATTCAGATGTGGTATGAAGAGAAGAGACTGGACCCTGTACAATGCCTATGTCAGAAGAAGTCAACACAGCATTCCATGCTTCCATGCTGCAGGGCCACTCTGTCAGCAAGACTTCCCAGGGGGCTCACAGAGATGCTACTCTCTACTTTCTCCTTGGCAACCATGCTACATTACCACTTCATCCCGCTTTCTCTCTTGTGGACCAATCCGTCTTATTACTTTCCGAGTGATCTGTTGGAAGCAACAGAGAGAGGTAGGGACTATTCTGTGTCACAAGGGGGCGCTATAATCTATCGCATTCAATGGTGTTTCCCATGCAGGACATTTAAACTCCAGAAGCATAAACTCTCAGTGGTGATTACTTTTCTGGTGATGAGGGTGCCTTCTTCATCAGTAAATTGCTCTTCTGTGACAGATTCACCAGGGATGGTTTTGGCTTCCTCCCCCTAGAGGATGTGGCATAGAGATTTGCGACATGAGAGACGAGAGTGTGGATGGGTAAGGGGTCCAGATCCACGGCACACCACACGGCATACCACACAGGCTCTGGATCTGCAGAGAAGTCACACACTGCTTCCCTCTTCCGGGAAGGAGATGATTGACTTCATGGCTGGTTAGTGAATGGTTCAGTCTTACACCTCAAGCACTCAAGCATATTTCCAGATATGTATGGTAGTTGGTAAAAGGAAAATAGATAATTTTAAGATGCAGCTACCCACAGAAAAGCCAAGAGGCTTCATTGGCTGAAACAAATATTAGTCCATAAGTAGTGGTAAGAACAAATTCACTCAAGCACAACTGTTTATTAGTCACACCATAACTTGAGAGATATTATGGAATGAGTTCTAATTTGAGTAAAGGCAGTTTCTAAGCTGAGAAAAGTACTTTGAAAAGCCAAAGGCCTGCATAGTTTCAGTTGATTCAATGGAGAGGAAAGGGTATTGGCAGAGCATAGAGTTCTTACATCCCAACACGCTGAGATGTGCAGTAATTGTCTCATGGGGGAGATAGTCCTATTTCCTATGGCTGGTTTCACATATTTGGCACAAATGCCATTTTATTTTAAAGATAAAGGCATGAGACAGCAAAAGTATCAATGAAAGGTCATGGGAGGTTTTTACTCTAGTTAAGCAAGGATGAATGGAGTATTTCGGAGGTAATTCTTGTGTGCACCCAGCTTTCTGAGTGAAACACAAGGAGAGATGTTAGGAGACTTTAGCATGGCAGAAATCCATTTACTGTGCTCCGTGAAAGCCCTTCTGTGTGAAGATGCTAATTTTGAAATTGTTGGAAGGAATGGGGAAAGCAGGTATGGACATAAACACAAGGGACATGGACAAGAGAATTTTTGACTTGAATTAATACCATCAGAAGAATCGAAGCTCTACTCATCAATAACAAGCCATACTGTTTCTTGCACTGTTCCAGAAGGTAAGCACTTTGTGCATGTCAGGAGTATACATTTTCAGTAACAAGACAGTCAGAGATGCAGAGAGGGCCGTCTTTAAGATGAAAACAACTTGTCTAATTATGCAGCTCTGCACTACACTAGAGAAACTGATTGTATTGAGAGGCCAGTAAAGACTTACAGATAGGTATTTAAAAATCTATGCCTCTTTACCTCTCTGTCAATTATGTTAGAGGTTAAATGTTCTCAAGGAGAGATCTCTGGAACCCCTTTAATGGGAGAGAGATAACCGCTAATTAGCTTTTGAAGGCTACTGTATTTTACATAAGCGACATGCCTCTCTACTTAGTCTCGCTTACAACAATATTTCTGGCACCCTCCCCCCATTTAAAAGAGACATTATGGTGCTTGTGTTTTGGGGTCTTCCTCTCTGGTGGATGACACAAAGGAACTTTCTCTTGTACCCCTTCAAGAGGCATCACACTTTCTCTTTCCTAGACTTCCCTGAATCTAAGAAATGACAGGATAATATGTATTGGTTTGCTTTGATGTACATGATAAAATGTGAACTTCCCAAACCAGAATGGATGCTACCTGTTTTGCAAAAAGCAACAATCTGTCTAGTTGGCGACCCATTGTGCTATGGCATGGAATCCTGAAAACAGCAATTCCTTATGGAGATGCTCACCAGACAGATTGCTCAGACGGGACAGAACAGCCCCAAATGGCTTTCCATGGCCCACAGTGTAACAGGCCAGTGCAGTCCTGTGCTACTGGCCAGATTTCCAGGACTGCAGCATCATACTGCCCTCTTCTATGTCCCAAGGCCGAATGCCCGACTTAGTTTAGCAAAAGGTCCCTCTGTATGTCTTCTGTGGGAAATCCCTTCACTACCAAGTTAAAGGCTGACTTCTGCACCCAGAACTGTTGCTAGCTGCATCATTTTAAAATACATCTGTTATGGGGCTGGAGAGATGGCTCAGCAGTTAAGAGCACCGTCTGCTCTTCCAGAGGACCCGGGTTCGATTCCCAGCACCCACATGGCAGCTAACAACTGTCTGTAGTTCCAGTTCCAGGCAAACACCAAGGCAAATAAATAAAGTTTAAAAAAAACAAAAAAGTAAAATACATCTGTTCATCTCCAAACATCCTGCTAGTCATCTGGGCAGTTTAATGCCTTCTCTGATGACCTTTTGAGTCAAGAGCAGTCTCACTTCATGGTCTCGACAGTGAGAATTCTCAGGCTATGTCTATCACATACTACCACTGTCCCTGGACTTTGCAGGCACCCTCACACGGGCTAAAGAGAAAAATAACATAGTCGGGGTCCATCTAGTCTGCCTCTCCCATCCTAATAGAAAAACACAAACCGGAAAGCATCCTATGATGTCAGGTGTTTGCGCTGTAATAGCCTGTAACAATTAGAGCTATTTAGCTTTCGGTTTCTCTTCCATAGTGAAAGGCATTGCTCAAAGCTGCTCTGTAGTGACTTTACTCCTAGGATAATGCTCTTCCCAGCTCCAAGACCATCCTCTGATGTTGCTGCGAATTCACTGGCTCTAAAATGAGCCCAACTTCAAGGACTGGGCATTCTGATAGATTCATGTCTCCCAAAAGCTTCTAGTTTATTTTAGGGTTTCCAATGTACACTCTTAAAAATATGTGAGTGCTGTGCATCACTGTTCCTCTGTTAAGCTCAAATGCACTTGTTACTCACTCTAATAAAACTCCTTAGAGGTTGACCTGCTGGTACATGTCTAGAAGGTCAGGGCACCAAAGGCACGAAGGACCCTTTGTTGGCCCAGAGGTGTGGCCATTGCTGTGTGGGCCCTCTTTATTTCTTGCTGCTGGCTTTACTCTGACTGTAACTATTTTTAGTGGAGTCCACTCCTCTAAGAGGCGGCTGCTGGACAGGATTGGGGTGAAGTAACAAAAGGTTTGCCATGTGTGCAAGTCTGAAGAACGAGTCACCTGATGCTACCGTCTACTGTCTTCCCTAGACAGTTCCTGTATCACTGATGGGAGCGAGCAGTGAGATCAGATAACATCAAGTCTCTGTTCTGGCATCTCGGAGAGGGTGTGGGCTGTGACTGCCTGTGGGGATTTTACAGACAGCAAACCAAATGCTAGAAAATACGAGGTAGACATCCAGTTAGGATTTCCACAGAAGTGACTCATGGTTTGGACAATACCTGGAGTGCTCACTCACTGTCAAGTTGGAGGGTAGCTCAAAACTTGAATAGTTTTAGAATCTTTGAAAATTATATTTGAGCAGATCTAACCCTCTCCTCTATCTAGTCTTCATGGAAAAAATTACAAAGATTACAAAGGATTAAGAAATGTAGGGAGACTGTGGTGGTAGTACATGTCTTTAATCCAGGCAGATCTCTATAAATTCAAGGTCAGCCTAGTCTACAGAGCTAGTTCCAGGACTGTTACACAGAGACACCCTGTCTCGAAAAACCACAAAAGAAAAATAAATGCAGGGAACCTTGTAAGTGAGCTTCTTAGCTCTCGGCTGAGTCTTTTAACAGTGGCATTGTGTGAGTTTGTTAGACAGCATTTGAAGTGCCCTTCTCCTTTCTGTCTCTCCAGAGATACCCACAGAAGTCTCAGGCTGTGCCGATCACACAGTGTGCTGTGCCTTGAGAATGCCTTGCCTGCACTATGCACTCAACAACTGTCATGTCAAGAGAGGTCACTGATGGTGAGTGGTGGACTGCAGGAAGGTTCATGTGGGCTTTGCCATGCTTAGGTGAGTACTTGCACAGATCCTCACCGGGGAGGTAATGCACTGTTTGCAACTGGGCTATATGAAGTGGGATTTTCATTCCTAGGAAAAACTGTTTCCTGTCCTTACAATTTCAGTTTCATTTTTGGCATGTTAGTATAACTAGAACCCATTTCTGACATTCTCCTTTGACTTACACTGTGCCCATACCCATGCTGGGCTGTAACCTAAAATTCTCAGTCACTGCTTAATAATGAGGAACTACTTCTTGTTTCTAAGACAAGGCAGCAGGAAGCTTTGGTGTCTTCCTCTCTTCCCATTAGATTCTGGGATATTAACTGAGTATCGTGTTCACTGTCTTCGTACAGGGACAGAATCCTTGTTTTCTGAGAAATGCATGATACAAACACCAAAAGTTCTCAGCCAGAATCATATCTGTCTCCTGCCCATCAGACCCGTGCAGAACACGCAGTGACACATAACATGGCTTTCTTTTGGGAGCTTCCTTGATAAGCTTTCAAATGTGCAGAGAAACAGAGGCAGCTAGTTATCACACATGCTGAGCTTCCGAAAGGGCATTACAGGCTCTGAGACACAGCAGCACCCGTCACTTCTACCTGCTGGTACCTTTATAATCACACGCCGGCGGATGACCCGAGTGGTGACCCTCCGTTCCTCCTCTGAGCTTGAATCACTGTTTCTCAAGTCCTGATAAATGTATTTTTAGTATAATTTTATCATCATATTGAAACAAAAGACATTCTGAGAAGGGAAATCAAGAAAGAATTACATTTACTTATTTTACCCCCCCCAAGGAAGAGTAGTAGGATTGTATTTTTGAGAGAATCCTGAAAATTGAGTAGAAGAAAATGTTTGACCAAGATTCAGTCTCCTTATTTTATAGCTCTTTATGTGTGTAAGTGTGTATGTCTATAAATGCGTATGTTAGTGCAAGTGTATGACTGTGCCTGTGTGCACACATGCAAATGTATGTACATGTGTTGCATATATTGTGTGCATGTGTGGTGTCTGAATGTACAATTAAAAAATAAGGTAATTAGCTGGTTGGTGGTGGCACTCCACTTTAATCCTAGAATTCAGGAGGCAGAGATGAGTGGATCTCTGTGAGTTCAAGGCCAGCCTGGTCTATAGAAGGAGTTTTGAGACAGACAAAGCTACACAGAAAAACCTTGTCTCAAAAGAAAAAAAGGTAATTACAACCTGTTACTAATACAGCCTTTTTGGCTTTAAAAACTGAATGTTATTAGCTTGATAAGGTCTTTGTATTCCTTTTAAAAGTAGTTTTAAGTCTGACTTTGATTTGAACTTACAATCGTATAGTTTAGGTCACATTTGACTTTCTCTCTTCAGAAAGAGGCATGTGTGATTTTTACGAATTTTTGGTTGAACTTGTTGCTTTATCAAAAGTTATCTTTGAGGTGGACGCCAGCACTTGTCTGTACTGGAAGATATCATCTACAAAAGGTGTTCAGTAAGAGCTTTTGCCAGTGAGTGAGGGACTAAAGATGTGTGAGCACCTGAGGACTTCAGTAAGAGCCTAGAATGAAATGACAGTGTAAGATAGAACATTGCTGGAACTGTAGGATCATAAGTTCAAGGCTAGACTGGGAAGCTTGATGAGACTCAAAATTGTGTGTGTGTGTGTTGGAGACACAGCTCAGTGGTAGAGAACTTGCATGTGTATTATTATTCTCCAGGACCAGAGAGAGAGAGAGAGAGAGAGAGAGAGAGAGAGAGAGAGAGAGAGGGAGAGGGAGAGGGAGGGAGAGAGAGGGATATAGTGATTCTACAATTCAAGAGTCTGAAAAACTGGCAAATAGTTTATCATTCAAGTGGAAAAATACTATTATTCAGTAAATATTATTCAATGCAATACTAGAATTATACAAATCTCTAATAGGAAGCTAGGAACTGTGTAGTTGATAGTGTTAGGAAAGTTATGGCTGTACTGTAAGAATAATGTGTGTGGGGGAGGGGGACTAGAGAAGTCACATAGGAAGAGCAGGCAGTAAGTAAAGTGAATGTAAATGGTAGCTGGGTAGGTAACACCCCACGATATGGTATTCACCAGCACTCAAAGGGTTAAGAGTCATGCTAATCAGGAGTGTTTATATGAAATCCCACTGGAGAACATGGCTCTTGAAGGAGCAGAACTTGAAATCACATTCCCTAGTGTGCTCTTCCAGTTTCACAAAAGGACAGGGGAAAACAGAATGACATAAGGAACGTATCGGGAAAGTAGGTAAGGTAAGAAGAAGTCATATTCACAAGTGCAGAGTCACCCAGGACGGTTCCAGGATTAACGGAGGAGGGGAGACAGAAGGGACTTCTGAATTATCCATACGTAGACTGGAAGCTGGCAGAGTCAGAAGCATGGCACAGGTTAATGCAAATACTAAGGAAGGGCTCACATGGCCGGCAGACAGGCAACCCTGGCAAGGCTCCCAGAGCAGCCCTCACATACAGATGTAACTGGTGGGACATTCAGTGTCACCTCTGTCCCTGGAGACTCAATCGGCTTAGCCTTAGGAGAAGGGTAGAATCCCAGGCTTTGTTTTAAGAGAATTCTCTAAAAACTAGTAAAGGATCAAGCTTCGGGAGAACATGTAAGATTTTCCCAGCATTCCTTGCTTCACAGGAGGAGGAAAGAATGAGGCTTTACCTTGTAACAGCAGGCGGTCATCCGTGTAAAGGCTGCACCCGGACTTTTGACCTGCTTTTTCAGGGGACAAAAAGGGGTCTGTTGTCTGAAGTAGACATCAGATGGCCTTGTTGGTTACTACTGTACTTAGGCCGGGCCACTGAAGACATGACCAGACATCTTGGGATTTCCTGTGAGATCAAACTCACATTCCCGGAAGCTGTGAATGTCCATGGACTTTTATGGACAGGAAGTCTTTATGCACTGGGTAAGTTAATGAGAGATCTGGTTTCCATTGCTAGTGAACTCTGCTGAATTCTGCTCAGAATAGCAACCATTTCAACCTTCATATCCATATCTGAGTGGCTCTCCTGCGACCCACAACTAAACACCAGCAGTCACATGTCTATGTTGGTTTCAAAGAATTATTTTGCAGGATAAACATTCCTAGCTAAAAAGGTCACCTTGTTTATGCTTCTCCATGTTTGTAGATTTGTTTTAAAGGAACACACTTAATGGTTATGGCATTTTAAAAGACAAGATTCTACCCAAGCTCATCCTGCTTAAATATACCAGGAGGAAAATCAAAGGCAAAAATAAATACAGAAGCCTCACTTTCTGAGAGGGTCTGTATGTGGGGAGGAAATTCCTCAACAGAAAGCTTGAAAGAAAAAAAAACAAAACAGGAAAAGAATCATTTCAATGCTTAGTTATTGGTGATAATCATTTGCATGATTGGCACCTTATTGAAATTTCACTTCCTATCACCTTTCCCTTCTAACATGGCAGAAAATGACTAAATGAGTATGAATAATGGAAGACGGGTATATGATGTTGATTTACAGTGGTTAGATTCCAAGTACCTGGCTGTTTTTTGTAAACTTAAAGCATTGTTTTAGAAAATACTGTTTCTTCTCCAAATGCTGGTCTTAAGCGAACTAGGCATGTCTCAGGGCAGGCACAAGAGCTTGCATGTCAAAGGCAGAGGACTTTGTCTACTGCATAGTTGACAGAAAGACAGAAGCATTGAGAGAATGCAACAGTTTAAAAAGGCCAGGTGGTGGTGACATACAACTTTAATCCCAGTAGAGGCAACATATAACTTTAATCCCAGCAGAGGCAAAGGCAGGGGGATCTCTCTGAATGTGAGGCCAGCTGTGTCCACAGAGAGAGTTCTGGGACAGTGAGAGACACCCTGTCTTGAGAAACAAACAAAGACAGGGAAGCTGTATGTGGTAGTACACACAATTATCCTAGCACCAAAGAGGCAGGCAGGTCTACATAGTAAGCCTCTATATTTCATTGGTGAGAGATAGCTTCATTAAAAAATATTTTAACATCTATAAATGGCAAAACAAAAGAATAAAAAAATTCTATTAGGTAGTACCACAAGAACATATCATTATAAAGAGCAAATCACCAATTCTATCACATTCTGGGTCTACATTCCGATGATCAGCTGAGATAGAAAAAGGATGTTTCTAAGTACAAACTGCCATTGAGTTGCCTTATCTTGAAAATTGCATCCTTTCAATTTTTCAACTACTTTGAGACACTAGCTGCTACAGAATAATATGTATAAATGGGTTTGATACTATAGTCTGTAAAGTCTATGAGAACCAGAAAGTGTGAAAATAATCCCCTTTTCTCTAAGAACAAAGGCTGGATTTGCAATTAGGGAACCTTAATTGCAGGCAGAATTGGTACTGAACCCAAAGAACTAATGATTCTTTGCTTCTTTTCATCCTTGGTAATGGCTGGAGATACTTTATTCCCTTAAGGACTGAAGGTGCTAACCCATGGTGTAGATCCTTCCCAGGGCTTGCTTTGGTGCCCTCCTCCGCCTCCATCATCATTTAAAAATCATAAAGAACCTTGCACCCAATGGATGCTATAGGATTAATAGCAGCGGATCATGTGTGTCTGCAATAGTTGAGAGCGTGGTGACCGTGAGGATGACCTACCTTAGGCTCTGACCCGCTGGACCCCTCTTCTTCGTGGAGGTTGAGCCTGGCCTTCCCATCAGCAGAAGTCCTCGTCATCTTTTTCATGCTGACAGGCACACAGGGTTTAGGTGCATCTTCTATAACAAACTTGCTGGTCTCTTCCAGAGATTTCTGATAGGCTGCAAGAGGTGACGCGGGCTCCTCAGTGCGACCAGATCCGTGTACTTTTGGTTTCAGATTCTCCTTAATGCTCTGTTTTCCTATGTCATTTTGAGATTCTGGAAAGTAGGACTTTGCTTTTGCTTCCGGGGTGACTTCTGCGTGGCTTCCATTTGCTTCAAATTTCCCAGGCTCTCCTTTCAGATATGAGGTAATGGAATCTCGAACCTGATCAGAGCTGTAAAAGATACAATATGCAAATGTAAAACAGCAATGTGTGACTGCTGATGCCTCAGGATGTGGTTTCAATATCCATCTTGCTAAATTACTTTAAAAAATTTTTTTTATTTCATTGGTGTTTTGCCTGTATGTATGTCCATGTTAGGGTGTTGGATCCCCTGGAACCAAAGTTACAGATAGTTGTGAGCTGCCATGTGGGTGTTGGGAATTGAACTCGGGTCTCCTGGAAGAGCAGTCAATGCTCTTAACCACTGAGCCATCTCTCTAGCCACCCCAAACTACTTCTAATGGCATAAAATAGGCATGAAAAAAAATCAGCAAGTGGATTTAAAATGTCAGGGCCTATTACAGGTGGGCCGGTGAGGTGTACGCAGACTTTAGGCACCCCAACACCCCAGCTTCCAACAAGGCTCTGTAGACTGCAATTTTAGAAATAATCATTTTCCATAGCTAAACTTTACACCTTAGAAAAATGTTGGATATATAGTTCCAACCTCATCAATTTTAAGGGAAGGCTAGTGTGGAAACACTATTATGTCACTAACCAGGCTCATGCTTTTAGTCCCAGCACTCAGGAGGCAGAGGCAGGTGATCTCTGAGTTTGAGGCCAGCCTGGTCTACAAAGCGTGTTTAAGGACTGTCATACATCGAATCCCTGTCTCGGAAAACAAAAACAAATCCAAACATTTCCTGAGAAAAATACACCAAAAAATTTCTGAGAAAAAGGTTGCATTTTCAGGGTCTTAAATTTGAATTCCTTGTAGGTTTTCATCTGTGCATACAATCGCCACACTTCGTTCACTCCAGCCCTCTACCACCTTCACTGACCAACATGACTTGTGTTCACTGCGGGGCCTTCTTTCCTAAGTGAGGTAAGTCTTTTCTTTTTGAATGACGTTTAATCCTTTACTAATTTCAACATAAGCCATTTGTTTTATTTTGAGGCTCACAGGTCATTTTTAGTGCTGTGCTCATTGCTCAGAAAAGGCATAGGTCAGTACGTTACCCTTTATGTTAATGTGGAAGTGAGGACACAATGCTTGCTTATCCTGTATGTACAAGAATAATCTACTGGGGGCTGGAGAGATGGCTTAGCAATTAAGAGCACTGTTGTTCTTCCAAAGGACCATGGTTCAATTCCCAGCACCCACATGGTTACTCACAACTGTTTCTAAATCCAATTCCAGGCATCCTCATATAGACGCACATGCAGGCAAAACCCCAATGTGCATTAAAAAACAAAACAAAACAAAATACTACTATAAAGATTGAATAGCACAGTGTGTGTGTCCTACTCTACAGTTTATCTCTTCCGTTTGTTCCTGATGTTTATACCAGGAGTATTACTACATAAGGTTCCTGGGGATCAGTATTTATTATTTATTTAAGAACCAGGAAGACTCAGTATATTTTCTGTATATTCAAGGCAGGGTTTCTATTTGACAAGAGGTTTTGGCCAGTTTAATAGCAATGCACAGCCTTTCTACACTGATGTCTATTTCTTGATGAATAGCCATAAGCCCCAGCATCCTATCAGAACACGGGGATTGGTGTGGATGTACTCTGTCTTCTCTGTAGTAGCTTACAGACACAAGTTACTGATGCTTTCACTTTTCAAAAGAGGTTTTATATCTCTGATATGTCTCTCTCTATTCTGATTGGAACAAAAAGTTGAACAGCAAAATGAAAAACGTGGTAAGGAATAAGATTCACTGTCTTGCATGCAATTGAAGTTCATCACCAGCAAAGTAAAGTATATTTTAGTCTGATGTGTCACAGGAGGTCACTGTTCATCTCAGCTATCTGATAGGGAAGCTGGTATTTCTTGTTTGGTCTACAAGCCTGTCTTAGGGCAGAAATATTACAAAGATGATTAAAACAACCTTAGAACATAAAAATTCAACCAAGGTCATAAAGTGCCTCCCTTACAGTGGGGGGTGTGGCCCAATGTATAGGGGCTCTAAACTGACTCTCTAGAGCAGGGCTAGCATAAAAAAGAGCCAAACACACTGAAAGAATTACGGTAGCTCGACAGCCATAAAGGTTGTTAAGAAATGTCTTATCGTACTTCTATGTAAAAGCCTATGCATATAAAAATGGAAAAATAGGGCTGGGCGTTGGGGTGCATGGCCAGCACTCAAGAGACTGATTTCTGTGAGTTCAGGGATGGCCTGATGCACAGAGTGAGTTACAGAATAGCTAGGACAACCAAGAGAAACCCTGTCACCAAGAAAAAAATTAAAAAGAATGTATTTTTCTGAGTGTAGTAGGTGTGTTTTGTTTCTCTCGATTTTTTACATGAAAATAGAAAATTGACACCCACCTCGTTCCTTTGAGGGGGGAAGGGATGCTGGAGATTAAATACAGGGCCAGGCCCATCTGGCTTGCATATATGTTGCTGCTAAAGCACACTTTTTATATTTCAGAATTTTCCTGGGGATTATTGCTAGATGGCAGAATTTGTCAAGTTTTTAATCTTGAGTATCTTATATCACCATGTTTATGTCTGTAGTTATGAACCAAGACAAACAGTAATATTCATCAAAGATCTGGGCTTTCACTTATGAAATGACTTCAACTGAACACTGCTGACTTTGAAGAAGACAGACGAATTTAAGAAACCAGCAAAATGTCTTCTAATTAAGCCAACATCTAGATCTTCAGCACGTAAGTAAACATGCTTTGCTTTTAACCAAATGCAATACTTTTGAGAATTATAGTTGAATATAAATTCACCTTTCTCTAGGGATTTATAACATACTGAACCATTTTTAAAGAAGGCATATTTCAGAACAAGTCTAACTAAGAAAAGGAGTCATTGCCAAAAAGCACCTGTTTAAATCAAAGAATGGCTAGGACACCCACTTCTCATGAGGATTTCTTGAGACATAGCCATACCTGTCATCCAGGCGGTCTAGTAACCCACCAGTTATTCTTCGGGCTTGTGCTGAGGACTCTGGGCTTCCACTGGACGTCTCGTTCTGCCAACCTGCAAGTGAAGACATTGCCAGTTCTGCTCGTTGATCACGACCAAGAATAGCCTGCACTTTTTCTTCTGTCATCTCAGACTCTATTCCTTCTTCCAGTTGAATGTCCTCAAACTGAGATTTGAGCTTTTCTTCTGCCATCTCCTCACCAGGACCAGATGTTGCTTTCTCCTGCTGCTCAGAGCTTATGCCTACTTTTCTAGTCTCTGGTTTCAGCAGCTCTGTCGGCGCACCATCTTTTGGGACCCCAACCACACTTGCGAGGTACTGGGGACACTCACTCATGTCTACATCCCGTGGGTCGGCCATTTCTGTTACAATTACTGAATCTTCCAGTTTCCTGTCTTCTAAGGAAGTGTCTTCTGCAATTACCATTGGAGGTTCACCTGCTGAATGCTCTATGTTTCCCTGGGAAGGCATTAGCCCATCACTCAGTCTACTGGGGGTTCTAAAAGGAGAATCTATGCTAGAAATATCACTAAAATGGTCATCTTGCTGGAAAGGGGTGGGTGGTGTGCAGTACAACCCCATGGGGGTCTCCAGCTCCACTTGAAGGGAAGGGTGACCTATGGAAAACAGTACATTTGGACTGACTGGAATGAACTAGAACATGGTGGACACAAACACACGGGATGACTCAAATTATATCAGGTATGACAGACAATGCATAATGAATTACAGAACAATGTACATGATTTCATGGTTTAGTTCATGTAATTTAATGAAATAAGATAATAACAGTATTCTATCATTTTTATATGGCATCATAACTATGCAGAGGAAATTAAATCAATATAAGGTTAGTTGTCATATCTAGAAGACATGTGACTCATGGCTAACACATCTTTCTCATTTTAGCATGCAAAACCCGTCCTGTGGTAGACTAAATATAGCAAGCCACAAGAAGCCAATTCTGTATGTAATTCCCTCTTGCTTAGGTTAAAAACATAATCCAAGTCTAATTCTTTACATGAGATTTATGGGAGGAAATAAGGAATGAATTTACAGTTGGAAAGGAATGATTAATGGATTTTTAGAGCTATGGTAGCACTGGCGAGAAAAATTTAGAAAGATGTTAGACAAGATAAATGACTCCATGTGTATCAGGTGCCTTATTGCCACAAAGATGAGTGAGTTATGATGTGTACAGAGGTCTGGGTGAAACTGGTGATGGTAATCTGCTTGGACTCATGAGGCAAATAAGGAGGGGGAAAAAAAGATACACAATGGCAACAAGAGGAGAGCGTAAGACAGGTACTCCAGGACTTAGAACAGTGCTGTGCCAGCCTGCTCAGACGGGATGCCAACCCCTAATTCTAAGCACTCTACATGGACTATAAAAGAATTTCCTTGTCCCAGCAGTGAGAAAGTCAATAATGGTCTGGTCGTGGTGAGGAATGGGTGTTTTCCAAAAGCTCAACAAAGAGGAGAGACATTTAAAAAAAAAAAAAAGTAGCAATGCATTTTCTCAATTCATTGGTCTACAAAACCAAAGACCAGTTTTTCCCATTTGTTCAAGGCAAGAAGCTATTGTTATAGGTTTGAATTCCTATAGGTTAGTGGACACTTGATTACAGCCATCAGTAAAAATGAGCCTCTTGTTAAAAATCTGGCTAAGATGTGATTTATACTTTGCATAAGTAAACATATTTCATGCTCAAATTTTCCTCTAAGATTTTAATAAAAAGAACTGCATGATATTGAGATACAATAACTAAAAGCCCTGGTGAGCTTATTCTAATGATATTCAAACTTTACAAAATGAACCAAAAATACCAAACTTGTGATTTCTTTTCCTAATAAAGAGTAGAAGACGCTCTAACTAACTTAACAATAATTCTTAATTTGCTCTATTTATATAGTACAAAAGGAATTTATTGATATATAGCCTCCACATGAGACAAAGTGCACAACAGCATGTATGTTCCAGGGATCCAAGGTATCCATGCTCTGTGGATGACAAATACACTTCACCTTGAGTTACTAGGCACTTTCTAGGATTCTAGAATCCTTTCCAATGAGAACCATACAGAAGTTTAAAAGTTCCTGGCTCTTGTTAGTCTAAGTTTGCCAGTTAAAAAACGGAAAAGGAAAATGGCCGTATTTCTTGACCCTGAATTAACAGAACAATCTCCCTGGCTACTCTTGTCCATGACACATCATTATTTTCCATTCACTCTGGGGATGGATTCTCATTTGTAAAGAAAGATAGGAACAGCTTCAAAAGCCTGGCTGTTATCTTTTGTTCCCCAATACTCTAATGAGATGGAACTACTAATAAATTGGGGAAGAGAACTATTAAATTAAGCTAAAAGGTTATCAGTGATTTTTTTTTTTGTTCTTACTGAATTAGAAAGAATGCTGTCTTTTATGCACAGCACACTAAATATTACCCTCCACCACAGGAATCACTAGCAGAATGGAGGTTAATATAATGTCAAGGAACCAATCCACCTGTAATGATGGGAGACTTCTCCAGTGCACTTGTACATGCTTGGTCCTACAACAGGGATTCACTATTCACCCCAGCCACTGGTTAGTGCAATCCAGGCTCAGCACATCACCTACTCAGTTAAAACTGGGCCCACAGTTTTATTTCACTTACATATGAAAAAAGATCACTAGTTTTTAGGTTAAAAATAATTTGAAATGTCAAAGTAGTGCATTTTGTAGGTATTAAGTTTTCTTCCGTTTAGGTGCTCAGAATTCAAAAACAGCTCTTTCAGATAAAGTCCTCACATTTCATCCTCTGTGTGGCAAAGAGACATGTATTGAGCCTGCTTTGATATTAGGGTGCTCATTTGCAGACTATGGTAGAACATAAAATGTTGTGAAAAACAAGAAGTTAAGTCAAGGAGATCATGGTGCACGTGGTGATGAGTGGTGGCCTTGACCGACGGCACTTTCAGATTTTACCAAACGATCAAATAGGAACACTAAATGCAATTACCATCAACTGGGTCATGGAAAACATTGTTCTCATCTGCAAAGCTTCTGGTGCCTGAAATATTCCCATAATCAAAAATTGGTCCTTCTAGCAGAGTCACTATGTCTATTCGATTAATTTTTGTCAAGACCGAAGTTAAGGCATCAGCTGAAAAAAGAGAGAAAAAAGGTTGAGAACCCAGTGGCATCATTTCCTGACAGTTCACACAACATCCATAGCCCTGCTGGAGTCTCAGCTCCCCACTGTGGCTCTGCTAGATCCATGTCCAGAACGCTGGCTGCCCCAGGGAAGAATCCTGCTTCAAAGCTGGCTGCACGGAGAGGGGTCACAGTCTTCACCTCACTATGACAGGGCAGATGTACTTCTTGTGGGGGGGGGCGTAAATACAGCTTCAAGTTCCCTTAACTCTCAGAATGTCAGTGTCTCATCCTTATATTCAATGCTTAACACTTTAATAAACTTCCAAGGTCAGGATGACCAGCAAATGCACAATAAATTAGCCCACATTGCAGTGGGTGAGTGCTGGGTCCTTTGAAATCACCACCACCTACCCAAATCCAATTACAGCAGAGGATTCTCCACTGCCCCAGACTGGATACAACTGGCTGGCTCCCCAATCAGATCCCATCCTCCATACATGTAGTAGTAATTTCAGAACATTTTTGATGACCATCCCATGACTAAAGAGTTAGTATTATTTTTTACTCCATTTTTCAGTAGCTATGGGAAGAAGGCCTTATAAAATGCAAACTATTTCCTGCCACTAGCTTCCCTGAAAGCTTAGGCACAGGACTCTAGGACACCAACACTTACTAAACAAATGTCATTCTAGATTCTAACTCCTCCCCAGTGCTACATAAAAATTATAGAACACTGGAAATCCTGGAATGAGCCCAACAGCTGAGTTCTCTAAGATATCGACCCTGTATGGTTTAAAAATTAAATAATTTTAAGCATACTTGTGGCATTCTTTCCGTCTCTGGTAACCCACTTTTTTAATAACATGAAGCTTTGAGAAATTAAAGAATTTGGATTTTCCACACGTATCTGATTGATTTCGTCCACTGAAAAATTCAGCTCCCTTGCCAGTTCTGTGGAAAAAAAAAAAAGTTAGAAAGTATATATTTTACTTTGCACATACTTCATCAAAGTCACATCAACTCCTAACACCCCATTCCAAGAAAACACATACACATACAAAATCAAAAAACCAGAAAAAGAAAATAAATTGTAAAGAAAAGTCCCTTGTCTAGAGTTGGGCATTCTGGTGCTTGCTTTATAGATGGTGAGCAGACTTTTCTTACTTGCAACCAAATTCCCATTGGAAATCTTTTGCTTTTCCAGACAGGGTTTCTCTATATATCCCTGGCTATCCTGAAACTTGCTCTGTAGACCAGGCTGGCCTCGAACTCACAAAGATCTGCCTGCCTTTGCCTCCCAAGTGCTGGGATTAAAGGCGTATGCCACCATGTTCTAACTAGAAATCATTTTTTTAAAGATTCTTGGGATTTAAAGATTCTTGGGATTTATAGCGAAGATGTTGCTGGTTTCTTTTGATTCAGCCACATCTCTGTGGATTGAACAAGTACACCTGAGACAGGGAGGAGCATGCACAGAGGCCACATGAGGGTTGCTCTGATCAATCCTCTTGAAGCATACCTCTTCCTCATTTGCTAGTGTGGTGACTAAGCCTTGGAGTTTTGTGATTTCTACTTGGCAGGTTAAGTGTTAACTCGACAGAAAATCACACATGCAAAATGCAGCCATTTGTGTGAAAAATTGAGAGGGAATGCTTTGCGTCCAAGTACATACTCAATCTTGTAAACACGGAGGTGTCTCTGCAAGGATTACAATGAACTCAACATGGATCATCAAGATGGCCTGGCATGTAAAGACACCTGCCACCAGGCCTGATGACCTGAATTCAACCCCTGGGGACCATATGGTGGGAGGGGAGAATCAAGTGAACTCAGTATGAATGGAGACCTTGGGAAAGAAGATATCTTTTCATCACTTACCTCTTTAAGAAATTATGTATCAAGTATGTATTACATTAATTACTATAAGGTTAGAAATTTGAAAAATTGCTTCCATGGAAAAGCGATTGGCCAAGATTCTATTCCTTGTCAAATGTTTCCAAAAACTCAGTCAAATGAATTCAGAAATTCAAGAACTCCTCATGCTTTGGTCAAGTGCAGCGCTTCTAGAAGTCTATCTTGTGGTACACAGGGGTTTATAAAATGCTTTGCACACATCTGAGTGTTCACTGTAGACTTGAACTACCGGAAACTTGACAATTGTCCCTTTGCTGAACCAAAGGAGGAAGTTTGCTGATGTGATAGAGTTTTTAAAGTCTTGTGATCATGGTAGATAGAAGTATATGATATAAAACTGTTTCTATAAGTGAATCAGCTCACCTCAGCACAAGTTAGCCTGAATACATGTGTGCACAGACACTTTTACATTCCATTAACAAGAACAAAAGCTTAAATTTCACTTCATGACTCTGAAGCATAGTGGTTAGGGAAAAACACCATCCACATGTATAGATCTGTTATCAAAGCCAAGATCAGCAAATATCAATTTTGTAGGGGACTATAGAATTATATTAGTTGCAAACAAGAAGAGATTATTTTTAAAAATCCAAGCTTATTAACAATGGTTTCAAGAGACATTTATATTTTGTTTGCTTAAATATTGAAATTTTCTAAGAGTCTTCATACAGTAGTTCTAATTAAAGAGGTTAATTCCAGTTTTAAGTCCTCCACCTGGGTACATTTTAGGTGACAAGACTCTTGCCACCCAAGAAATCCTTGAGAGCAAACATCATTTATGGCTTTGAAGAATGGAGAAAGGCACATTGACCCTGAAGAATTCAGAGCTAGAGGACTTGGCTTTTGTCTTCTTTTCTAGTTTGAGGCTTTGAGCATGCCAGGCCACTGAGCTGGGTTCCCAGTTCATCTGGATCTTCTCCTGTGCCACATGTCCAAAAAACCTACTCTGAGAAAGGGACTGCCCATGTGAGATGAATGAAAATCGGGTTGTTACTCAGTAATAATGCAAAAATCAACATACATTTTATGTATTCTTTTCAGGTAAATGATGTATGTTAAAACAGAATTGATGTTAAGATGGACTTTGTAGAGAACTATTTACACATGTAAACCACTATTAATTTGTCTCAACCTTCAGGGTGTTAGTCAGACACCAGACATACCAGAGTTCTGTGAAGCCCCTGACTGTTAGCTCATCTAGAACAGAGGATAGAGACCTTGGAAGGAGCAGGGTCTGAGGTATGGAAAGGAAAAACATACATGAATTTTTTTCCTTTACAGTCTAGGTTTATCTTTTCCCTTTAACGACAGATAATGGTATGGCATGAGGATGGATGTAGAAGCGAATACATAGAATGACTTTAGGGAGATGATGATGACCAGTACCGATGATGATTAATACTTGTTTTTTTTTTATTAGTTTAGTTATGTATGGTCTATAGTCATAAAAGAAATCAAGTATTTGTTTCAGTGTTCCAGTATATTTTCTGAGGAATGTCCACAGTCTTTAGATGTACATTTAAAAAGTATATTCAACCTAGGAAACATCAAATTTCTTAGATTTGCATGAGTTGGAATATGAAGGTCCTTGTTATAGTCAACACTATAAAGCTAAATTGTTTGGGTGACACAGCCCCACATTTGACTTTACTGATATAAAACAAGGTTGGATATTTTCTTTCCATCCCTCTGACTATAAATGGTTTCATAGAATTCAAGGACCTTTGTGAACAACATCTATTTTACTTACGTACATCCTTAGGACCAAAGCTTTAACTCCTTATTTTTGGTCACAGAAATATTAAAAAGTTTTTTTATGTTCTTTATTGTCAAATTAAGGCAAGGTTCTCCATCTAAACCAATCCTAAGACATAATAGTAAGTTCATTTAAAAGTGTTAGTCCAATAAAAGCACAGCAGTTGGGTAAAATAATCGTGGAAGGCTAAGAAACACGTGTCTACAGCTGGCTATATCGGGGTATGGGGTAACTGAACCATTGCTTAAGAGTACTTGTTTAATGACAGAGATCATGTTAATTATGTAGCCATAGTCTTAGCTGAGTTTTCTTTTATGCTCCTAAGGCATGTGCCCTCAAATACAACTCTCTTATGGAAATGGCCATGTAAAGAAAAAGTATAAAGTAAAATAAGATCGAACTTTGTACAGATAGAAACTAAGGGGGTACAGTTGCTACCAGAAATTATCAGGGTAGGTAGAATTATAGATAATGGTTTACTGCTTGCTTATTTGTATATTTAAAGATGTACAGGATGATTTTTGCACGTGACAAAGACAAGGACACTGGAGAAGGGTACCTGTTTCATTCAGGAGCATATGCACTTACCTGTCCAACTAAGTCCCAGGTGATCGGCTACTATGGCCATCCTGATATCTGTCCGCTCACAAGGACTCTGTGGACCTACGATTTACAATTTCTCAATTAAAACAATCGCCAAGGAAGACACGGCACTGGAAAATTGCTTTCGCAGTACTCAGATTTTACAGAGACTGACACTAACACTGTGTACTCAGATGTGTCCTAGTCACCTACACAAATACTTCTTGTCTGTCACCCGCATCAGGCCAAATGCCAGATTACATGGATGCTCGGAATGTAATGAGATTGAACATGCTGGCGAGCCGGCCACTTCACAGAATCGCGTGGTTGGTGGCCACAACCATGATGGAATCTGAACATCTGTGCCTTGGCTCTGACAGGGTCATGTCCATGAGCACATTAGAAAAGAAAACCCTTCACATCTTGAATGACACCAGTGTAGCATGCTTCCCTAGCTCTCTACAGTGTAGCCGGGTTGAAAGAGGACAGAGGGACATCTAGGAGAGCACACACAGATGACAATGACGGAATGAGAAGCTACGGTTAAACCACTCCACAAGCAATCACGACAGGTCATGCACTAGTCTCTACGAGTTGGAAAGTGTTTACGGACTATGCTGTTTCTCCAGGTCGTGAGCAAAGAGCGCTCAAGAAACCTGACTCTCTCCATTCTCACCAGTCCGCCTACTGCCGGCCTTTCCACTCTTTGATTTTAAAGGTGCTGCCTCTGTTTTCTTATCTCTAGCAGACTTCGTGGGAACTGAAGGCTGGCCACCCCGGGAAGTCTCGGACAACGACGTGTTTCTTGAGGTACTCTCTTCCTCATCAGACAATTCCGACTGCATCTTTCTGTCTTCTTCAGTGAGACGGTCCACAAGTTTTAGGGTCTCACCACTAATTGCCTTAAAATATTCAATGGGATGTTTACATACCGCCTTAAGCTGACTTTCTCTAACTTTAATGGTGGTGGTGGTGGTGTTGGTGACGGTGACACAGGTGGATCTTACCTTTACTGGCAACTTGGACGGAGGCAGTTTGGCCTTGCCTTTCTCTGGCTGCCCTCGCTTTTGTGTGGCATTTGCTTTCCTGACTGCAACTAGGTTCTCTCTGTATGTGTGTTTGACTGGAATTCGGGACTTGGTATCTACACATGAAGAAGTAGGAAGGGCTTTGTTTTTTTCAGATGGACCAGCCTGCCTCTGTTTACCTGCTTTATTGTCTGGCTTATGGTTTGGCGGGAAGAGATCTTTTGGTGCAGTGGCCTTTATGGGAAGCTTGGATTTCCGCCTAACCCCTATTGGTTCCTTCTGAGAATCTCTGGTACAGTGTCCTTGTAGCCCTGGACTCTTTCCTGAGCCTTTCACTGGATTAGCCTTCTCTGTGGTACAAGTGGGTGCAGAGCATCCTGTCAGAACTATGTGATTTATGGTGTTATCTGTCTGCATAGTGGAAGAATCCAGATTATTGTTGTTATTGAAGTTATCTTTTTGAAAATCGTGTTTCTCTTGGGGCCTATCACCCACCTGGCTATTGGGTGCACTTGAGATTACTGTCATTATTTCGTTTTCTAACCCCTGACAACTGGTCACCACAGCCTCTATCTTATCTGTCACTTCTCCAGAACCTTCTTTCTTCATGGTCATGGTAGATGCGGAAATTCCCATTTTTATAGGTGTGCGTGATTTGGGGTCAACTTTTGAGGCATTAGCAGCGGCTGCTGATTTCTCCAGAGAGCAGCTGCAGGCTGCGCCTTCCTGACACTCTCCGCTGGCCGGGATGCTGGGGTTGGGTTCGACTGGAGGTGTCTCTACATCTCTCTCTAGATTGGTGTCTAGCGAGGTGTCCCCTGACTGTGGCTGTGGGGTGTCAGTGACCATACTGTTATCCCCTTCCCCCTGGGCCCCTGACTTCCCTTCAGGAGTATGCTCACCAATCTGGAAAAATTGGAGCCTTTCTTCCACAAAATCTCTCTTGCTCATGTCAATTGCACCACTGCGGGTCATCTCAAACATTTTTCCTTCATGAAATGGGAAGGGGTTAGGCTCACTAGTTGGGGTACTTTCATCGGTTGGTGTTCTGGCCGGCGTTGTGTCAGGGGTGGTTGCCGGAGAGCGGTCGTCCACCGCCAGACCAAATGGCTTAGTGTCATCTTCCCGAGATTTACCATCAAAGACTTCGTTGTCCCCTCGGTTATTGGGCCAAGGGTCAAAATCTAGACCTTTGGTTGCTACTGTTTTAAAAGGGGTGGCAAATTCTTCATCAACCTTGTAACTGAAGTAAGTGTCAGGAAACACAGATCTGTCTGGATGTCTGCCTTCCAGGGTGAAAAACTGGGCTCCTGACTTTGGGTCGGTCTTCTCCGGGGTTCTATCTGACGAAGAGCTTTTGGAAGATGATGGTTTCTCCTCGTCCATTCCCATTTTCCCCTCCTCCTCCTCTATCACTTCCAGTTTGCTCTGACTGAAGGAGCGGTCAGCCGGCTTCAGGATGCCTTCTGTCCACACGTCCTTCTTGGTGTCCACTGTCTGACTGGGGAGTTTAGAATCACTCTCTGTTAGACCATCATCTTCATCTTGCAGGTCATAGCCATCCAGGGAGTCAATCTCGGTGGCATCTGTGTCATGGGAGAACTCGGCCGTGGTTGCAATGGAGCACTCAGTGACAGACTGGTCATTGTTTCCATTCTGAGCCGTTTCATTCTGAGGGGAGTCGAGGCCAGACTCGTTCTCTCTGCCATTACTCTCCACCTCTTTCTGGTTGGAAGCCTTCGTGGCAGCAGTTTTGGATTTGGCCATGTCTTTCTGTTCTTCATCAACTCCCTTTAACTTGAAGGTGTATTTTTTAACTGGGACCGGTTGATACATGGACTCATCATCACTGGAGTCACTGGCATCGGCGCCGGGAGGGACTGGTGATGGGGGTTGCACTCGGATGACAGGCTCAGCCAACTGGTACTTGTCACCCTCATCCTGAAGGTTGACCTCAATCATGTCAACCTCCCTTTCAGGGAGATACTGATGTTTCTTATCTGATTCTATGTGGTCGGCATCCAGAGGCGGGGGAGGAGGAAACTCAATATAGGCAACTCGGTTACATTTGGGTCTTTGGATAGAGTCTTTGCTCACATCACGATCTGTTTCTGGCTCCGTGGTCACCTGCTTTAGGGGGGCTGATTTGGGCTCCTCCGATTCTGACTCCTCAGAAACCTCGGGAATTGGGCTGGGTTGTCCTGGTATAAAGGCTATGAGGGAGTCTGGCGTCTTAGACGTAAACTCATAACTCACTTCCTCTGAGCTGGGAGTTTCTGGGGTCAAAGGGCTCTTCCCAGAGCTGTCTAGAAAGGATACTTGCTCTAGAGTATCGTCCTCTGGACTGCCCTGGGGAGAAGGAGGCTGCTTTTGCTGTCTAGCTGTATAGAAGGTTCCCCTGGCTTCCTGTACCGTCTTACACTCCTGACTTATGATTTTTTTTATACCTCCTTGTTGGAGCTCCTTTTCATACTGTTTCCCCACTTGTACAAAGCTGACGTAAACAGGTAAACTTTTGATCTCTTTCCCTCCCTCTGTCTGGGCTAGCGGAGCAAGCTTTTCCAGCCCCTCCATGGAACCATGGTCAAACACATCACTAGTGGGAGAGTCCTTTCCTGGGCTAAACTCTAAGGAGTCTGGAGATCTGGTGGGAGAGGTCTCAGTTTCATCGAGAGCTGGGCATAGGCCTATGTAACTCTGTTTGGAAACTTTGCTGATCTCAGAATAGGTAACCTTTTCATCATCTACGGAATTAAAGTGCTGACTCTCCACTATCTCTTTGCTCACTCTTGAGCGGGACACTTTTGGGGATAGTTCATGTTTTGAAAATGTTGACTGCTCAGAAAACCCATCAGGGATGTTGGAAGACGGCATCTTCCTCTCATCTGTGACCCTGATGGGAATATGGGACACCACTGGGCTCTCGCTTCTCCTGGGAGGATGGTCAGGAGCGCCGCTGGGTTGGTCCCCTTCTTTAACAATGTACTCCCTGTATAACACTTTCTTGGAGGGAGATTTTACACTCATTTCCTTAATTTCTGAGAGAGAGCCATTCGTTAACAATTTGTGTTCTCTCTCAGTCACACACACACATTTATTCTGTGGATCAACATTCTCGATCTCATCGGGGTGACCGGTATGATTCTCTCTGATATCGTGAACGAGCACATGCGAAATTTTCTCTTTCTGAGCCTTATTGTTATTGGCCCCAGAACTTTCCCACGTTCTAAAGACCTTTCTGTCCCATGGTCCCTTGGTCACTAGGTCTGATGTCATGGGACAGGCTGAGTCTTCTTCAGCCTGCTGCTCAGGAAAGAAGTCAGCCATTGCCTTACTGAACATCTCAGTTCTGTGTCTTTTAGCATCATCAGAGCCAGATTCATTTACAACCATGTCATTGCTTTTGGCATGCTCAGCTTTGAATATCGTAACATCATTTTGCACTGGAGCTCTCTCCTCTGTGAGGTCTACACCCTTCTGCTGTTTTTCTCTAGGAAAACCTGGGTGTGTGGGCAGTTTATTTTCCTGGGTTTTCTTAACTGGGATTCGGGATGGGCCGTCCAGATTTTTCTCTTCTTGGGATGGATCCTTACTCTTTGTGCGTGTGCCTTGTTCAAATTTTAACCGAATTGAACTGAGCTTAGATTGTTTGAGCTGAAATCCGGACTGGGCCCCGTCTGGTCCCCTGCTCTGAGCAATGACAGTTCTTTTGGCTTCCTCTGTAGGCTGGCCATCCTCACTATGTTGGGAAGGGACCCTCTTCTCTGGGCTGCTGGAACCACTGGGTGTCTTCCTGTCTTCAGTCTGAGGGATACCTTGTCCATCTGGGCCACGCTGCCTGGCCTTAACCCATTCGTCATTGGATGCCAATAGTTCTGTTAACACTTTCTCGGGACTACTGCTGCTGGAACTCTGGGAAGAGTATTCTCTGCCATTTTTGGGGCGTGGCTTTTTCTCCGGGGACTGCAGTTCATCGTTTAGCTTCTCGGTTTTGTCACGAAAAAACTGCGAAACTTCAGTCAGTTTCTCTTCGGCCTCCTTGACGGTCCTGTCCACCCTGTCTTCATAAATCAACTTCTCTCTACCTCTGTCTAGTCTGTCCTCAGACAAGTGCATCCACATGGCATGTTTTGGACCACTGACATTACCCGCATAGTGCAACACTGTCACTTTATCAAAATGCTCATCTGTGGACACTCTGCCTATACCATTTTCAGACACATCTTTATAGATTTTGGAGAGGATTTCTTTTTTGGGGGCAGTGGCTACTTTATCTCTGGAGCGTTTATCAGACCTCTGTAACTCTGAGCTAGGGGGTCCTGCAGGGTCTGTCACCGATTCCTCGGTATCAGAGTGAGAAACATCTAGCTTCTCTGACAGAAGCATTTTCTCAGCAAATCTATAAGACTCCCCTCTCAGGTCTGACAGCTCATCATCATGGTATTCTACGGAGTGCTGACTCAAAAGCTTCAGGGTTTTATAAGAGTCATCAGACAGGAGCTGTGCAGAACTGGGGCGGCTATCCTCTTCCTGGGACACTGGAGTGTTTACTCTGGAAGACTCCAGATAAGAAGGCAAGGACTCTTCTGCTGCAAGTTCTTCTTCTTCTTGCTGACCCTGCTCCTCAGGGCAAGGAAAAGCATCGTGTTTCTCTGGCAGAAAATCTTTTAAGTTAATATTTCCCCGGGATAAGTCTCTCTGACACACAGATACTTCCTTCTCTGGATGCTTTTTGGTCTCTCTAATAATGACTTCAGTGGGTTCAGCTTGGTTACCTTTTTCGATGTGGACTTCTATTATACGCTCCAGTTTGGGTTTCATTTGGGTGTCCTTCTCTGCGTGCTGGGCTGACGTGTCAGCAGCAGACTTGGGAACATCTGGAGACATGGCCGACTTGTGTTCAAACAGCCCTGCCAGCTCTTTGGAAGGGTCTCGCCCGGACTGAAAGGCTTTCATAATGTCATGGACTGACATGGTTTCCTCAATTCTTTCTGAGGCACACTCGCTGCCGGGAGGGGAGTGATACACCATCCTGGTGGTTGTGGTGATATGAGTCTCTTCTTTAACACGCATGCCTTTACTTAAAACCCTACTGTGGTCTTCTTCCTCACTACTACTGGCTTTCATTTGAAATGCTTTTACTTTTTCCTTAATGCTGGAGGTGGTAGGCTTTGGCTCCAACTCCATAAATGTAGGTGAAGGCTTGGGGGATGAGGGATCCTCCGGCTGGGACTGGGAAATCTCCCCAGTAGAGGGCTCATAGCTCCTGATCACATGGACCACTTCAGTTCTTGTTTCTGTGATGACAGGAGGGATGGGGACTTCGTGAAAAAGTGGCTTAGGGCCAGTGCTCTCGGCACTCTGTGGGGCTGATGGTGTCTTCTCACTTCTGGTTTCAAAGCCACTGTCAGACAAGGGACTTTTATCTTGGTCATGTTGAGAAAAGTCATCAGGAGACTCTAAGATGGCATCTGACCCAAAAAAAGAGTCCGCCATCTTGCACAGTTCCTTCTCGGAGGTGGAAGGCCTCATGGAGGCTGGTGGCATTTTGAGTTTATGCTCCTGCAAGGCCATGGCTGGCTTTAAGATCCTTTTCTGTCTCTCCTCTCCATCCTTCTTTGCATCTTCAAACTTGTATTTTAAGTTGGTCAATGAACTACTCCCAATGTCATTGGTCAGGTAATCAATGACTCTGGTCAGGTTGGCCTTGCCATTAACTTTCTCAGGCAGAGAGGCGGTATGGCTGGCAGCAGCCTGCCTGGCTTCTCGTATTTCCTCGGAGCTAAATTCTATCCAGTCATCCTCTGGAGAATGTCCTTTGTCACTCTTCGGGGATTTGGGTGGCCCTTTGCTGTCGACACACACATCCTTTTTGAGGATCTCACTGACTTTCACTAAGTCTTCCTTCACTTTCTCGACGATTTTGAAAGGTTCTTCGTCATCGATCCTCCCTTCTTTGGGAAGGTCGGGTTGGAATGGCTTCTCCTCAGGCACGTCTGTCTGCAGTATGGCAGTCATTCTCATGAGGTCCTCCTTCATTTCAGCCACGTCCTTTAAGATCTCCTGACTGGAAGATAAAGAAGGTGGTGCCGACAGCTTAAGGGCAGAGGGCATGAGGAACAGGGATGACTTAACGGGGGATGAGGAACGATTGAAATGGGGCTGAGGACGCGTCTCCGTAGTCAATGTTTTAATGGGTGACAGCAAAGCCGCCGCCGATTTTGTGAGCGAATTAGAGTCTGGAAGTTTCTTCAGTGCTGGTTCTGACAAAACATTGACTACTGAGTATACTGGCACTGTGATTATTGATGAAGTTACAGATGAGGTAGTAGCAGATATTGAAGACCCAAGGGAGCTGTAGAGTGCACTTGCGGAGGGGGTTCTAAGAGACTGAAAAGCCGAAGGTGCTGCAGAAACATACGACCTGAGTGGGGAAAAGGGCATGGCTATTGTGGTGGGAAGCGCTTTCTCCACCGTGTCGGTGGCCGCGCTCACCACAGAGCTCACAGCATTTGTGGCTGTAGAAATTTTGTCCTGTAACGTGGCAGTGGCTTTACATCCATTAATTAAAGCTGAAGATGAAGGATACTTCAGGGGAGAAACAGACCCATTGACTAACGCTGCCTCTGCATGTCCAGACATCTGCTTTAAAGGGGAGGAGAGAGATGATACCATCGAGGAGGCTTTGGCTGATGAGATGACATCAGCTGCAGACTTAGTTGGGGACACCACTGACTTTACGGGTGATGAGGCCAGCGGTGCTGCTGATGTGATAATTGACTTAAATGGCAAGCTTGAGGAATACATAGTAAGGTTTGATTTAGGGGAAGCAGGGGGTGTCATAGTAATGGATGACCTCTCCAAAAGAGACCCTGCGGTCGTCACAGGAGAAGTTCGAGAGGAAAAGGTTGAGTTGGGTGCCAGCCCCTTTAAGGGAGTAGCCTCAGTGACTGTGGGAGTTCTCCCCAGGGTACCAGAGGCAACTTGGATATTGTATGGTGATGGTGACACCACTGTTTTTATTGGTGAAGAAATTGTCCGAAAAGATCTAATAGGAGATGCCACGTCACTAATGGATTTGACTGAAGATGTAGTTGATGCGCCTAATGTGGATTTGATTGGAGAAGGAGTCGAAACAGACCATATGGATTTTAACGGAGAAGCTGATGGCGTGTTAGAGGAAGAGCTGGATAAGGAGGCGAAGCCTGACTTGGCCGGCCCGGGCACTGTAATTGGAGCTGTGGTCCAGGATTGGTATGGTCTTGTAGAAAAGAATGGCTTGTATGAGTAAGTGGTAGGGAGGGATCTTGCTGTTCCTGAACTCCGTTCAACTGTTTCTTAAATTTTAAAAATGAAAATCAAACACAAAAAAAACCAACAAAAATGGTTGAGAAACAGAGAAGAGACCAGAGGAAAAAAATTGGTCAGTAAACTTGGAAATATTACAGAAGCAAGTACAATTGTTTGCATGATTTGGGATGGGAAAGGCAAAAAGAAAAAAAAGAACAATTTGAAGCAAAAGAGGAAAAAGTAAACATGAATGAACACGAATAATCTGAAGTTTTAAAAAAAAAAAAGATAATGAATGAGGTTAAGAACGAACCAGAGCAGAAGTGGAATGAGACACAGGGAGGGTACATAGCAGCCGTATAGGCCAACGATGTAAAGGAGAAACACAGGCAGAGTATTGACAGTGACAAAAATGAACACGATGGAAAACGGCCTCCTTACTTCCTATTGACTTTCTTGTGTGCTGGGTCAGAAATAGCAGCAGCCATTCTGTTTTGCCTGTATACATACATATGTCTGTTTTGTGCAGCCACAGAGTGTTTTAAGACTCTTGAGTGTGTCCTCTGCTACAGCTTGTCCACCATAAATTGCACCTAGTTAGAACCATTTTGATATGTGAATCCACACATTAAATATTGGAAAACTCTTTTTTTTTCTTCTCCTTTTTAGAAAACCACTCAAGCTTTATCATGCAGAGTCCAAAATAACTAGTGAAAGACAGGCAACTGGTGTGCAAACTGTGAAGCCACTGGATTTTTAGATCTGTTTCTTCCATGCACAATTAATAATGTTTCACACCCATAAGAAGCCAATAAGAGCAAGAAATTGCCTGAATCAGAGCTGTCAACAAAAAACTTAAAACAAAGAGGAGGAAGGTTTGCATCGACCCTTTCCATGCAGTACACTCCTGATGAGGGAAAAAGAAAATGTGATATGAAATGAATTTTAAAATGCATGTGTACATACACACACACAAAGGGAGGGGGAAAGAACACAAAGTATGGTCATGGTTACCAGAGCAAGCAAAGCAACTGAAAACATTTGATCATGCGGCGATTTATCATGGCAAACAAGCCAATGAGGTAATACTTTCAAAGCGGTATTATGCATGGTATATATAATGTTTAAAAAATACTTTCTTAAGAACATTTGAAAAGAAGAGTACACTTTTTCCATGAGATGTGAAGTCTTGGTACCTTTTGAGATTTTAGGAAACTTTGTGATATGTTATTAAGTCCATATCTAGAGCTTGCTTCATTGTAAGGAGAACATAGTTTATATCTTTACCCCCAAAATCTGGTCTACTTTTAACTCTCAAAAGGTAGCGAGGGGAAAACCCAAAAAGCACAAATATATTTTGAAGACCCCATATATCAAGTACCTACAGGAGCATACAGTACAAAAGTATGTTTATCATACGCAAGGTTACCATTTCTGGTATCTTTCTTGAATATTCCTTATACTGTTGGTTACTCCAAACACTACAACATCCCTGAAGAAAGATGAAGGGTCCAATAATACCAACATTCTTCTCAAAACACGTGAGAAACCCACACATGAGGTGGGTACACACTGGTGTCAACATCTCCAAGTTTCACATCTCTACTTCTAGAACCCTTAAAGCCAGCTGGTCACAAGAATGTCTGCCAAGGCCTAACTAATGTCCCCTGCCAGAGATGAGTACAGTCTTGGTTTAAAAGGTAACAGTTTACAGTAACAATGAGATGTGCAGAGGACATGAGGACCCTCATCATTTACGCTTTTTCTCGAACTGTGCCCAGGCCTCTGCTACAATCCTCTCAGAGGATGAGCAGCTATACTCTCCCAAGGAGGATGATTTCTACTCCCAGTACACATGGAAAGGCAAGAATTTAGAGCATGCCTTTTCTAGTGCTATGTATTAGCCTTCCTACAGTGGAAACATTAAGGGAAGTCATATAGTCATGACTCCGTCTGGCCATTAGTACCAACATCCTAGTGCTTAGCCTGCGGGGAAGGCCATACTATAGACACATAGCTTGGTGATTCCTTTGATTTAATGATTTGCGCTCAGGGTGTGTTTTGAGAGTTGGTCCTTTCTTTCTTTTTTTTTTTTTTTAAATTGGAAAAGGGTCTCAACTGTTTAGTTCAATTAAGAAAGTATTTTATTTTAGTGTGTGTGTGCACACGTGCATGTGTGCATGCACATGAATGCAGGGGCTCTGGAAGCCAGAAGAGGGCGCTGGAGCTTTAGGCCACCATGAGCTGTCTGATGCTGAGTACTGGGGACCTAATTGGGGTCCTCTGCGAGAGCAGTAAGCACTCTTAGTCACTGAGTCATCTCTCCAGCCCTCCTCAAAGTGCCTTCTGAAGTACATCTGTGATTTCTAACTTTGAAAAGACCATCAGATCACCACGTGGATGTACATTTCATGTTCTAGTGACATCCACTTCACAACAACCTTTGTGAGCATGGCCAATTCTGAACATCAGGCAGTTAACAGCCTGGGCAATAGGAAAAGGGGCAGCATGATAGACTTCAAATAAATTATACTGTTCCCTATCACCTTCAAGAGCTTGGGACAGTTCCCATGTGTTTTCTTAGTTCTTTCTCATTCATCTGTTGGATATCCCTATGTGCCTTGTCACCAAATAGACACAAAGACACCAACCAAAAAAAAAAAAAAAAAACCGTTCTGCCAAAACTGATTGACAAGCCGGATAGGTCCCAAACCAGCCAAACAGCCATACTTTTGTGTAAAAGGAAAACTTGCTCAACACTCACTGGGCCTTAGATTTCTGATGTCCCGAACAACTAACACCTTGGAGACAGAGTAAGGGAAATCTGCCTATGTCATAGTGTCTCTGCCCTAAAGTAGTTATCCCAACGAGCTTTCCTAAAGCCTATGGATGCTACCTTAGGGATGCCAGCATCTAGTGAGGGTCTCAAAAAGAATACTCCAGAGCTACACCCAATTAACATGACTGAAAAACCAAGTATCCACAGGCATGTCCCACCTCCCTGTTCAATCAAAGCAACAATTAGTTTGAATCCTCTGCTTCCCAAGGGACAGAGCTGTGTCTGCTAGGGGAGGAAAGTCAGGTCCAAGGGGTATGTTCAAGAACATGGTAGGCTTGCTATCCATATTCCTCTTGTATTCCACATTTGAAATCTGAGCACAAAGTCTTTCCTAACAGAGTTAGAAGCACTGAGCCATTTCTTGCTGTGTGTTGTATGCATGCTGGCCCACAGACCTCAGAAAAGGTGGGGGAGACTATGGCTCTTACTGTGCTATCTTCAAGTCTCCGGGAACCTAAGTTTGAACAGCTAGAAATCAATGACAAATTATTTTATCTATATTTTCTTCAAACTATGGCAGCACCCAGTGCTGTTCAAACAGGGCACTACATTCTGTACTCACAGTTCCCTTTGGGGCTAACTCTAGGGATGTGGTGACCATGGGATAGGAACACTGCAACCATAAGGAAAGAAAAGGTAGTCAGCAGGGTGAGACAGAATATGACCAAATAACACCTTGCGAGTCAGTTACGGGTAAACTCAACCACTAGGACCAAAAAAATCTTCTAGTCCAAGAACAGTCTTAGAATGGAGATCGTGATGGGGCCAGAGAGAAGAGATGGGGGATGAGATAAGAAATCCAAGAGTAGTGTTACCTCCAGAAGAGAGTAGAAGTCTTACAAAGGGACACAATGCCCACAGTCTAGCTCTATTAGGAGACCTGAGATAACAAAGTGACCTAGCAGTCCCCTGTGCCATCACAAATATACAGAAGTTAATACACACACTTCACCTCTAAGATTTAAAGAAACACCAGTACTTATCTCTGAGCATATTAACAATTATCAGAAATAAAAATGAAGGGTTTAAAAGGAAAAACAAACAGCTCATAGTAAATAAAACAGTGACTAGCTTCAAGAACAGAAATCATTTTCAGCTATGACCTGGAGTATCTGTATCTATATGCCTTCAACAATGTATGGAGCATTAAATTTCATAATAGGGCTATGAAATTTCTCTGTAGGCAATTGTTTTGGGTTATCTGTTTTCCAAATGACATCAAAATTTAGTATGTATAGAAAAAATGTCTCTTCTTCTAAAAACGGACAGATTAGTTGAATGCCTTAGGAGACTCACTCATTCCAGGCTCAGTCAGGTAGCTGTAGCGCTTACGTAAAGCTAGAGATGCAAAGCTCTGCCGTCTGTCTGCCTTCTCAGCCTGAAAAAGAAGAGAAGAAACCATTTCCACCTTCCCTGGGATACCTTTACACTTTGAAACATTTCAATGAATGGGGCGGTCATGTCTTGTCCACTCCTAGACATTATTTCCCCCTTGGGAGTATATGATTTCTACCCTTAACTCTCAAAAGAACCATGATGTAGCAGGCAAAAAGTACACCCACACATCACACCAGAAGAGACTAGAAAGGTCGAGTGGTGAGTTTTCCACCGTTCGTAATATTGAAAGCACACACACCACAAACTATGCTCACTACACGAGCAGACTCAAGAAGAGGGACGGAGAGCATCATCGCAGGATCCACTAGGAGTCCACAGTGGAGATGAGGTTAAAAATAGGCCCATGGCCTCATTAGTTGTGCGAATTGAGCTGCCTTTGTTACTGAGAGCTCATCCTTGACAATTATCATGGGTCCTTAAAAATCCAATTATCACAAAGCTTATAAAAATACATAGACATAACTTAGAAAAAATTCTTGCAAAACTGAACAATAGCATTCTTTAAAAATGGCCAATAGAGGGCTGGATACATGGGCCAGAGGTTAAATACGGATACTGTTCTTGCAAAGGACTTGAGTTTAGGTCCTAGCCCTCACAACAGGAAGCTCAGATTCTCCCAGGGGGATGATCTCATGTTCTCTCCTGGCCTCCAAGGGCGCTGCATTCATATGTACACACCCATACAGAAACACATATACACATAAATAAAATAAAAGAAAGAAAATCTTTTAATAAATGGCCAAGATAAATTCTTTAGCTGGAATGGCAAATGTCTATCAGCAGTTGGTGAGAAAATACTTTACGTTACATAAAACATAGTTGATTGTACAACACAATTATATAATAACCAAGGTCCAATAAGAATTGACAACACAGGAAGTAGCCAGAGGGCAGTGGGTAGTAAAATACACCTGTCGAACTTAATAATAAGTTTATGCATGGCAATCTATCATGTTTAAAGATGCCTAAATGCCTCCAGGTTTTTTTTTATTTATTGACTAGCTTATTGTTTTTGCAGAATATACTGAAGCACTCCTACGTTCATGGGAAGAGTAAGGAGCCACTTTAGAGAAAAATAGCTAACTCTACCTCACATAGGCTAAGACATACAGTAGCGCTTAGACTGTTCCCACACTGTTAGACTGAGCACACTGCAAGCTTTTCCACACATATCCAATATCAATTCTACCTCGGATAGAATAAAAGCAGAAGTGTTCATATTACCTCATCATCTTGATCTGACTCTGTCTCCTTTTGGTCCCAAGATGCATTGCAGAGACAAGGAATATTATAATGGACAGCAGGGAAAAGAGTGTCAGGATATGAAAAGGACTGGAGAGTGAGCACACAATGCAAGCTGGTTTAGAAAGCAAAGCAAATCAAGAGAAGCCAGTATAAACAGTTTCACGGATCATACGTCCACGGCAAATTAACATGTGACAATCATTTGGAAGCATCACGATCTACACACTACCAGCGGAAACAATCAACACAGGACTCCAACATACAGACGGGTAAGAACAGGACACCACAGCAACAGGACTTCATCTACACACGGAGACTAACACAGCTGCTCAAGTTTCAGGGGCTTTTGGAGTGTCACAAAGCATTCCTTAGTTACATACCAAGGGCCCATTGCCTCAAGACCAGGAAGGGGGCTATGTGGAAATTAACCAGGTTTAAAAGATACCTTTTTATGTGCCGGGAGAGTGATATTTAAGTTGCAAACAGCTGTTTGGGGTAATCCCTTTGTTGTCTTCGGCTCTTTCAGGAAAGACAGACGGCCGCAGGGCTCTTGGCTGGTGTCTCTAATCTGGAAGAATTTGGGTAATTGATGATTACACACAGAGACAGACTTTCATCCATCCATGTAAGGGTGAGATGTTTGTTCTATCAAGCGCTCAGAGAGGGGATGAATGGTAAGCCAGGATGAACCTGGAAGGTACCAGAAGTTCAGCTCCTGGCTTAAATAATAGGTTGTCCCCCAGCTACTTGTCTTGTGTGTGTGTGTGTGTGTGTGTGTGTGTATGTGTGTGTGAGTGTGTGAGAGACAAGCCATCCTGGGCTGTGTATTAGCTGTTTTCCTGTTACTTTAAAGCTTCAGTGTTTGAAACAGGGAACAGCAAATGGTATGAGCCTACCTACTGTACCTGAACTCCAGGGGAAACACAAATCAGGGTCCATTCTGTTCTAGGTTGTTTCATTTTATAAACACTCTCATGAATTATTTAATTTTATATTTTGGTATATTTTGAACAAGGTCTTAAATGTAGACTGGGCATGACTTGGAGCTCACTATCATAGAGCAGGCTGGCAAATTCAGAGATCTACCTGCCTCTGCCTCCTCAAGTGTTGAGGTAAAAATCATACACCACTATACTGGGTTCCATTTCTTTTCATTTAAATCATACATATATGATTGTTCATTTGCCAACAATAGCTTGAAAATCCACCCTGGTAGAATTAGAACAAAATCTAATCTCGTTCTTAAGTCATATTTGATGGAATAATTCAAACTAAATAAACCATTTAGAAAAGTTTATTTTCTCAGAACTCTAAAAATAATTGCAGAGTTGATGTTAAAGATGATTTACCTTGATGGAAAATGGCAGTCTGTTTTCTTTGAAAGAATAGAAGTTAAAAACAAGCTGCTGAACTCCTTTGGTAAGAGGAGCCAGGTTTCCATAGCAATCAACAAATATGGGCTTTCCTTCCAGAACCTTCCAGAGTAAAAGAAACACACAATTTAATGTTAACTTGACCTAGACAAATTTTCAAAGTTAAAATCAAATGACATTAAAAACTGACATCACTATTAGAAAATTACTTCTATAGAGTTATTTGCATTAAAATACATCTGAGTGCTTACAGTCCAACAACTGTAATTAGTAGTTATTATTACACACAGGTATACAACAGAATTGTGTTTCTCTTCCAACAACTTTAAACATGTCAGAGAAAATGTCTGATGTCATTTCCTTGTTTTTGACTGGCCAATAAATGATCTCTAAGTTTAAAGAAGGAAGACCATAGTACTGAGTGTTGTAAGTGAACACAAACACTCAACCAGCCACAGGACAATGGAGAGTCGTTTACATTCATTAGCATTTTAACCAGCTGAGGTAAACCCAAAGCACTTAACTAATTGGAGGATGAACCCATTTCAAAGTTTTAAGATAGATGAATGATTTTGATATCTCTATATAATATGTGCTGCTACGGCCCCCAAGTAAGCCTCTATCTAGGGAACAGCAGTAACAGACACTCATTCTTGTGACCCTGGTACCTCAATGTCTTTGCTCCTGGCAACCTCCTCGAAATTCTCCTGCTGCTCCAGGGTTTTGTCCACCCTGTCGTCCGTCATGCAGAAGCAGCGCAGGGAGGACTCCACTGGGTCATTCGTTTTGGCAAAAACAACAAACTTGGCCATGTAGGGGACACATATCAACTCTCTGTACAGTTGTGAGGCCAGACCTACAGTTTCTAAAACCTGATGGCAGTCTGCAAGCCAAAATCTGAGAAAAACAAAACACAAAGTGTGAAAATAAAAAAAAAAACCAATAATAAAAATACAAAATAAACTCAAAAGAACCCCAAATAAAGAAAATCAAGGGTTAGAGATATGATCCCTGGGTAGAGCAACAAAAAACAACTGAATTATGAAATACAATGAAAAAAATCACAGTCTAACAGATCCCAAATCAAACATTATAAACTTGTTCATTTGAATGACAAGGTATTTACTCAAACAAAAAGTAGTTTATTCCTCAATAATAATTTTTCCCTAAAAATTACATTAAGGATCTTCTATTATCTCCCATAAATTCAAAAGTAATTATACTGTATTGATGACAACCATTTTTTTTTTTTTTTTTTTTTTTTTTTTTTTTTTTTTTTTTTTTTTTTTTTTTTTTTTTTTTTTTTTTTTTTTTTTTTTTTTTTTTTTTTTTTTTTTTTTTTTTTTTTTTTTTTTTTTTTTTTTTTTTTTTTTTTACGTCCCCAAAAGGTGAGAAAATAAATCCCTGTGGCACTTCTGGAACTTTTCACTTCCCATACCTGGCTGAAACATTGGTTGTGAAAGACACACAATCCTTTATGAAGGTCAGAGGAGTGGTTCCTGTGATGTCTTCCCATTGAGCTGGCGACGTGCCCCCTGGGGATAGCACAGACACAGTGACTTTATCATAAAGTGGCCCCGTGCAGACTTACTGACCATCATCTGGCTGTATTTCCAGCAGCCACTGAGATGCTACAGTTGCTTCCGGTTCTGCAGCCACTAAGAAGCTAGCTACAGCACTTCCGGCTATAGCACTTCCGGCTCTGCAGTGCATTAACAGCCACTGCCTCTACTGGCCTTCGTACTCTTACCTGCTAACAGGGAGTTCAGTGGAATTTACAAATACATACATTATTTCCTCTTTGTCTGGACTACAAGGGATAGTTTAAACCTGGGGTAATTTGTTAAGTGTATCATCTTTGCAGTGTGTCACTCAAAAGGTGTGTGTCAATGTCCACATGTGTTCACAGAGGTGTGTACTCGCGCACGCACATGTGTAGGTCAGAAATCAGTGTTGTGGACTCAGTTCTACCATTTGAGTTCTGGGTATTGAGATCCTGTTGTCAGGCTTTTCCGCGAATGCCTTTGCTTGCTATCTTTTGGGCTTGGGGTCTGGATTCTAGATACTCAAAATGAGGTGGCACCAATGACATCCTCAATATGTCCCATTCAGGCCCTGGAAGATCTTCCCTCAGAGCTCATTTGTTCCCTTGTCCAAAAGATGCAGCTCAATCAGTTACCACTGGCATGATTGCCAAGAAATTCCCTAAGCACTCCATTTGAGTCAGTAACACCGCAACAACACTAAAAGGGCTTGATTGCTATTATACTAATATCAGGAAACAACCCTGGATTCTAAATATATCAGTATTCCAGTTCCTGGTGGAAATTCTTCCCATTGAGAGGACTGAAGAGATAAACACATGTCTCATTCCTTGATTTCTACTCTTTATACCTCGGCACACAGATAGTTTCCACAAGAAACCAAACCTGTAATGCTGCAGAGGAGACGGAGGTTGGGCGTGTTTTCCCCCTTATACCCATTGGACACGCCTTCTCCTGAGGGTGGGGGCACCGGAATGGTCATGGTGATTGGTTTATGAAATTTCCTCCTTCTTGGTTCCACAGTGACAATTGGGCTAAATGTCGCTTTGTTTCCAAGGATCTTTTTCACAATTTCCTCTGGAACAGGCTGAGCCTGCAGACAGGGATAAAAAAACAGAACCTTAAGTAAAAGTAGACTTTTAAAAAGTGCTTTGAAAAAAAAAAATCAGAAAATGTAGTTTTGAATCTGGTAAAAGGACACCTGACAATAAAATCTCTTGTCTGTCTTTACCTCTTTCCTCACTGGTTCATGAAGGCAGAGAAAGGAAAAGACCCTAATGTGGGCAGGAGCAGTTTTCTCACGGAAGCAGATCTTACTGGGAAGAGAGGGGGCCAAATCTCAGAGCAAAGAGAGGCAAAGGACAGCCTCAGCATATGTCAACCCTGTGCAGGACGCACCCAAAAATGACCCTATGCTGTGAGGCTCTCAGATGTAAGGACCAATCTCTGACTTAGAAGGGTTGAATTCTAGTGAGCCAGGCCTAACTTACTCTGTTGTTAGTGTTGTTAACTTACTCTGTGTCTCTGCTGTCTGGTGAAATGGGAGCAAGGTTAAAAGAACCTTACTGATACATAGGGTCTGCAACTCAGAGTGTTCACCAACTGCTTACAACCGCCCCCTCCTCAACAACCCCTCAGAATTAGAGTCTAGCCTCATGAAGAAAAGTTGATGGTCAGTTCAACATTTAATCACTATATTAACAATTTCATCATTTTCTGCAAAAACAAAAATAGAATCAAAGTCTAAACTAACTGGGATGAATAAATATAAGAAGGATCATTTTTGCCAAAATTTCCTGTCAGCTTTCTAAATCCAACCAAATTCTAGCCGGCTTGGAGGAAACCCAACATTTATGGAATCCTTAAGCTCAAACATGAGCATTTCCAAGTCTCAGTGTAGCAGTGACATGTTATAGACCAAGCTCCAGGATGCTGCTGTATACACAGAGACCAAGGACCCACAATGATAAAGGGTATTTTCCAAATAAGACCAATGGAGATGATGCATCTCACTTGTATACAGAGGCCAGAGGTCATCAGGTATCATCTTTCTCAATTGCTCTCTGCCTCATTTTCCAAGACAAGGTTTTTCACAGAATCTGGAACTATCAGTTTGTCAAGACTGACTGGGATACTATCTCTGCTATTCCTCCATCCATGCCACCATATCTGGCTCTTTTTAAATGGGACCAGGGATCGAACTCATGGTTTGTTCTCATGCTTGCCCAGAAAGCATTTACCAACTAAGCCACCTCCCCAGCACCAAGTCTTTTAAAAAGAAAACTCCTAAAAAACACATAACCTGTTTGACCAGTCAGTAAACTAAGTCCACATGTAAACACTTCCCATTCGAGATAAGCCATTAAATTCCCTAAATGTTCTAATTATCAATATCACAAAGGCAGAATTACTGTAATGTTTCTGGAACAAGACACGGTTTTTACATGTACAGAGGACTTGTAAAGCCCATGCTTTATGATCAGTACCTGGAGACCCACTCGGATCCTTTTGGTTAAGGCACCTTCTGGGAAAGATGCCTGGACAAGGGGTACGGTAGTGCTGCTCAGAATTCCACCTTCAGGACCAATCTGGTTACTTTCCTGCTTAATCCGGGAAACTACGGCAAAATACTGGGGGAAATCCTTTGTGATGATCCTGCAGATGCGTTTCGTGCCCAGCTCTTCTGGGCTGTCAAGTTCTGAAAGACAGAAAAGATGAAAATCCATGAATGGATGCCTCTGCACATAGCACCTGGGCACCCACTGGTGTTTAAAACAGTTTTTAAAATTATCTTTTTGATACAAGGTCTCATTTAGCCCAGGCTGGCCTCAAACTCACTGATAGCCAAGGATAAACTTGAATTTCTGGTCGTCTGGTCCCCTTAACTCTACCTCCCACGTGCTAAGATTACAGGCATGTGCTAATGTGCCATCCATTACATCAAGTTTCCTGGGGTGCTGTGGTTTGGACACAGGGCTTCGTGCATACTACACAAGTGCTCTGACAGCTGAGTCATCATCACCCCAGCCCAGGAAGGTAATTTTAAAAATTTGAATGGATACTCTAAAACATGCAAAGTCCCACAAGACATTTCAGCTCGTATATACTATGTAGTGCATGAATTAGTTCACATGCATTGATCTTCTCAAATGTTTCTCTTGTAAAGTTTTGAGATACACAGTACATCACTGTCATTGAGTTCTTAGCATAACACTTTGCTCCTATCTATTGTAACTTTGTTCCAGTGTTCAGCGTCTCCCCACCTCTTCCCTAACCTCTCCTACCCATCATTCTTCCTTCAATTAGTATAAGACCAACTTAGTTACTCCCACGCCTGTAAGAACATGTATTTGTCTTTTGTGTCTGCTTCAGTTCCCAATCTTAATAGTTATCTTTCTATTTAGAATCTATTGTGTATGTGTGTGTGTGTAGAAAAAAAACTAAAGGGATCATAAAATAGCAATCTTTGCAAGGATACTGGAAAGCTATTAATAAATTCTGCTTCAACAGAAGAAACATCTTTAAACAATAAGATATTGGTGAGCAGTGGTGGTGTACCTCTAGTTTGAGTTTAGTGCAAACCTCCTGTCCCAAGACTGGAAATGTAGAGCTTTAGTAAAAGGCTGGGGGTAGGGTGGAGAGATGGCTCCATGATTAAAAGTGCTTCCTGCGCTTCCAGAGGATCTCCAATCCAGTTTCTAGCAAACAGGTTAGGTAGCTCACAACTACCTGTAGATCCTGGTCTAGAAGATCAAACACCCTCTTTTGACCTATGTGGGTATCTACATGCACGACACACACCAAACTTAAATCTTTAAATAAAAAGTCTTGTTGGAAACCTAGTGGTGGTGGTGGTGCATGCCTTTAATCCCAGTACTTGGGAGGCAGAGGCAGATAGACCTCTGTGATAGGCCAGCCTGGTCTACAGAGCTAGTTCCAGGACAGCCAGAGCTGTTACACAGATTAATCATGCCGCCAGTGTTGGTGGTGTTGGGGATTCTTGTTCTGTATGGAGATGATTTTAAGATTACATTTATTCATTTATATGTGCATATAAATGTGTGTGAACACACGTGGAGGGTAGAGAACAACTGTGAGTCCTGGGGATCAAACTCAGGTTGTCAGGCTTGGTGGGAAGAGTCTTTAACCACTGAATCATCGTGTTGACCCAAAAGGCTATTTTATGTACAAAAGGTGTGATGCTTTCCTTGACAAAAACAGTAAACTTGAAAGAGGTCCCTTTGAAAAGTTAACAGTCCCATCTAACTTGAGGCTTGATGTGTTTGATACCCACACAGGCTGTGATTTGACAAGACACACATAAGGGGACAACAGAAAAATGTTAGGAGCAGTAAACGCTCTGAAGTAGAAAAATGCTCCTAAACACACAAGGTTCAGATTGAACATTTTACATGGAAATAACAAAAAACCTGATGCTCTCCACCCACATCCACCTCTTCAAACAGCTTAAGCCCCCTATTATTGAAGAATAAGAAAGCTATGAGAAAATGTGTGGCTCCTATTGATCACAGCTAGGTGTTAATGGCAATGACTTTCTGAGAATGTCATTGATGTCCTATGAGATGGCTCAGAGATTAAGAGCACTGGCTGCTCTTCCAGGAGTCCTGAGTTCAATTCTCACCAACCACATGGTGGCTCATAACCATATATTATGAGATCTGGCACCCTCTTCTGGTGTATAGGCAGAACATTACATAAATAATAAATAAATAAAATCTTAAATAAATAAATAAAACTAAAACTGAAGAGAATTGGGAACCATCCTTGGATATATATTATATATTTACTAAAACTTGAATATTGGGGAGAGAGCATTTAGTTAAATTTTAGGCAGACACTTTAGGAAATTATTAAATTCTGAATATAATGATAAACAGTTGCGTTAGTTATATATATTTTTAATCTTAGTATAGAGAAAGTCAGAAAGTGGTGACTTTTATTTTTGATTTTATAACTTTAGAAACAGATTTTTTTTTGTTTTTGTGACTTTAAGGCTATATGCCTTTAATCTTAATTAAGATTTAATGGATGGGTATATAAATGTGTAGTATATATCCACACCATCCATTCAAAATGAAATTACTTGGACCTAGAAATCCTACTTTCTTACAGTTTCCCCCACCCCCACTCCATAAGCTCATGGAAAGCTTCATTGATGGAAAGTTGAGCACTGGACAGCCATCACCCATTAATAGGACATGCCATTCGCCTCCATACCACACAGCCCTGTGGGTGCACAGAAAGCTTTAGAGGCAGTCATCTACCAAGTGTTTACTGAAGACTAGCCATGTACATCTCTTAGTTATTGGACATACCCAGGAATTAAAGTCACCACTTACTTACATGGAAATGACAGTCTAACAGATGGAGTGGTAAGTGGGGGATGTATAGCAGAAACTGAGAAGAAAGTAAAAGCAGGAATGGAATCCGGGGTGACCAGAGAACTGGGGCAGGGAGGAGAGTCTCGTCTGAATGTAGTGTCTGGAGCAGACGCTATTTATTAGGAGAGACAGCATGGAAGGAGGTAGCCCAAGAAGTGACCCAAGGAGCAGAGAAGATGTGAGCCATGTACTAAGCATAAATCCCTTTAGGAAAAGCTTGTCATCAGAACATGTTTGTGTATCTTTATGAGAAAGTTGTAGATGGAAGCTTCAAATTTAGCAATGGTTACTTCACGGGGACAAGAGATGCTACTGGGTGTGGAAAGAGAATGAGGACATCATCCAGGAACAAAGGAACAATTCCCAAACTTCAGAAGATGGATCACTACTATTTTCAGATAGAGCCTCACATTCTCCATACATTTCACTGCCCATCCATGAACACAGTTTTGCCTAGGGCTGAAATCAGGACTCATCCCAAATAAAAAATGTATAGAATGGCAAAAGGGGTTATTTCACAGGTAGAGCAGTGGCACATTTTACAGATCAACCCCTAAACACTGAGTTAAAGAATCAAACCAAATGGACATGAGGAGAAATACAAACTGGGCTCATCCCAGACAGAAAATGGAATCTGGAACTTGGCTCTTGTCTGTTTCAGTGGCATCAGTTTCCCCTCTGCAAACCGGAACACCAGAGGAAAAAAGATAAAGCAACAGTGCCCAGAACAGCAACAAAGTAAGGAGTCTGGAGACCACTGCAAAGGGGTTTGCAACCAAAAGAAAGTTTCCCACATGGAATGGATCAGTTAGCTTATGCAAGGGAGTAAATTCCCAGAGCTCATAGCGCCCGTGGCCACCTGAGAAAGTGCAGATCATCTGTATCGATGGTTGTAGCACATCATCACCAACTAGGTGGGAATCTTTTGCTTTGTCCATTAGTTTGTCCTGCAAAGTGGCTCAGCTGCTTATGAAGACTTATAAAATGGCATTCAAATAGGTGAATTTTTTCTAATTCTGCTAGGAAGGACCTGTGTTTCCTGAGAATATGAGACTGCTCAAGAGCATTCTGGACCTCCTGGGAAGGTAGGCATATTATTGGAGAGTGGCAGTATTGCACATTTACTGTGGTGTGTGTGTGTGTGTGTGTGTGTGTGTGTGTGTGTGTGTGTGTGTGTGTGTGTGTGTGTGTGTGTGTTGGGTACATGGCAAGGATTTAATGTAGAAACTGCTGTATCCCATTCTGGGAAAGACTAAGAAAAACTGCTCCTTTATGCAATGAAGGCCAGCTGGTTACAGTTCTATTGTGTCATCTTTGATGGGCACTAAGCCATCCAAGTTGAATATGTGTTTGTTCACTTCAGATATAACAAGCAAGTGCTTAATGGAAAGTGTATCTTTGTTTCTTTTAATTCTAGGTTTATTTGTTGTTTCTTTTTCTCTTTCTTTTTTTCAGTTTTGTTTTTTGTTTGTTTGTTTGTTTGAGATAGGATCTCTCTGCACAGACCTGGCTGTACTACAGCCAAGCTGGTTTTGAACACACAGAGATCTGCCTGTCTCTACCTCCCAAGGGCTGGGGGGATTAAAGGAGTTTACCACCACACCCAGCTGTTTGTTGTCTTGAGACAGAAGTCTTCATATAGCTCAGGCTAGTCTGGAACTTGAAATATTGCCAAGAATGGTCTGGAACTCCTGACCTTCCTTCCACATGTTGAGAATATAAGCGTGCGCCACCACACATAACAAGAGGCTGGTTTCTTTGTTTTTTTTTAATATTTATTTTTATTTTATGTGAATTGGTGCTTTGCCTGCATGTGTAATAGTGTAAGGGTGTCAGATCTTGGAATTACAGACAGTTGTTAGCTGCCATGTGGATGCTGGGAATCAAACTCAGGTCCTCCAGAAAAACAGTCAGTGCTCTTAACCAATGAGACATCTCTCTGGCCCCAAGAAGCTAGTTTCTAATCCGTGTGCAAAGAAGGTTCTAGAAGCAGTGTATCAGTTCCCTGCAGTTTCTTACATCTCTCAGGATTAGCTAGGGCCTTGGGAGCCCTGCACTGTACACTCTCTACTCTTCAAAGCTTTTATCAAATTTCTGACCTCCATTAAAATTTGCATGACAATTGACCATCAACATACACATTAACAGATAACCCTACTTTAGAGAAACACTCTATTAACAGATAACCCTCACCTTACAGAAACACCCCTGATTTGGTAATTTCAAGAACTGTCACAGACAATTGGGAATATTCAGGGTCCCTGTGGGCATCATCTTTCAATAGAATCACACACTCGCAGCCGTGAGTACTCTGATTTCCAGGCCGTAGCATGAGAAGTCAGTAGAAACAAGATTGTTCCATGTCTTCTCATAACCAGGTGATATCGTGTTTGTGTGTTTAAAATATGTGCAACTTTCCCCCTGAGAATCAAGAAAAAGGCAAACAAAACAAATAACACCTAAGAACTATGCCCCAAACAAACAAGCCAATTAGTGATATCGTGGTTTAGAAAGAGAGCCATAATCAGTAAGAGCAACCACTGAAGGGAAGGGTATAAATGATGGGGCTGGGAAGCAGACGTAGGGAGGCAGGAGGTATGAATGCCAGTCAGTGAGGTCACTGTGGAATCCTCAGCTCATGATAAGAAGTAAAGAAGCCTGACATATCATTATGTGGAGTGATATGACCTTCTAATTAACTGTCTTGCCTTACTTTTACGTAACCATGTGCCTATCCATGGAATGTCTATAGAAAGAGATAGAGAACAGGTAGACTTTAAGATGTGGTACCAAGAATGTATGTTAGGAAGGTAGGGGCTGGATCTGGTCAAGAGCATTTACTGCTGTTGCAGAGGACCTGGATGTTGTTGTTTGGATTCTCATCAGGTGCCTCAAAATCACCTGTAACTCCAGCTGTATGATATACAATGACTTCTTCTGGGACACGCCTCTCCAACACACACACACACACACACACACACACACACACACACACACAAATGGAAGCAAGAAGGTCCTGGTCAGACATTATACAGACACTAAAAGTACATAGATGCCAACCTAGACTACTGTGCCCAGCAAAACTATCAATCAACATAGATGGAATAAACAAGATATTTCACGACATAACCAGATTTAAACAATCCCTAACCACAAATCCGGCTCTATAAAAACTTATAAAAACAAAATACTTAATAAATATTTATGGGCTACTGCATGTATAACAATAGCAAATAATATTTAATTATGATAAGTAATAAAACTGCTGTAGATTGTTCTAAAAAGGAGCTGAAAGAGTTAAAATGATGCAGCTGAATATCTGGAAACAGGTAACTGCTCAGTGAACTGTTTTTAAAGGGGGAAAGAGAGGCATTAAGTTAGGAGGTCAGGTCATGCAGGTCTAGGAGGAATTAGAGGCATGAACTATATGAACTTCTCAAAGAATTAATGAAACTTATATTAAAAAGAAGAGGGATAGTGAAGAGCAGCTGTGGGAAGAGAGCCAAAGTGCTTGGCTTCCCTGTGACCACGTCAACTATCCGGGTAGCTTCCCTCAATGATTTTGACTCTGAAATTGGTGTGCACTGCAAGTTAGGTTTTCTTTTCCCAAAAGATGAGCTAACCACCATGAAATCACATTAAATTAAGCATTGTTTGGCACTGGCGGGCTCGCATATGATAGTTGCTTAACCAGTAACCAAGAAATCAAGAATTCAATCAACAAGTGAAGCGTAAACAATTTCAGCTCTGGAGAACCAGCAAGCCTTTAGATAATTTTAAAATAAACGTAGCAGGAAGTAGCTGTTGTGTGTTCTTTTATAACTTTTATAAAGAGTTCCCGGGAGAGCCAGTGAGGTGACTTAGTGGTAATATAAGTGATTACCATACAAGCCTGATGACCCAAGTCAGGTCCATGGAACCCACTGGGTAAGGACCAAACCCACTCCTGAAAGCTGTCCTCTGGTTTCTGCGGACATGCCCACAAGTCATCCAGAAATTTAAAAAGATTTTTAAAAATTTATGTGTGAAAACGTGGCTTTAGTCTTCCTAGTTTTTAAATCCTCAGTGAGGTCTGTTCAGGCCATGTGCTTATAATTCAAATGACTGTTTAGGAGATGCCCTAAGGGAATTAGAAACTCATGAGAACATATAACCCCTCTCAAAGATTTGTATTACAGATACAAAAATTCATTAGATGAGTCAGATGACCAGACAATCAGTAATAATGACTGACAATATCAGTATAGTTGGTTTGTGTGTTTGTGAGGAGAGTGAGTTTATATACTCAGATTTTTAAAAGGTCCATTATTTAGAACAGAGAAATAGCAATAATATGATGAAGAATCTTTGTTCAGCTTTCCTCCTTTGCATGGAGGAGAAAATGTCCAGAAGGTAATCCATACCATAAATGCGATCTCTGCACAGAGTCCCTATAACAGTGGCCATCACCCTTCCTAATGCTGTGACCCTTTAATATATTTCCTCAGGTTGTAGTGACCCCAACCATACAATTATTTTGTTGCTACTTCATAACAGTAACTTTGCAACTGTTATGGATTGAAATGTAAATATTTTCAGAGATACAGGTATGCCAAACTGCTTGAGCCCACAGGTTGAGAAGTACTGCTCTCATATTTGGATAGCCTAGGAAACAGGGTTGCCTGTTAACAGTCTAGACCCTCAGTTCCACACTGGACACCTTGACTTGACTGTCTTAGACTGTGTCCTGAAAGCCTGCTTCTCCCACTTGGCTCAGAAGACCTTGGACTTGCCATGTTTGGTAGGGAAAATCTTAGTGGACTCTCATACTATCTATACTTGGCCTTAAAAATGTAGAACTCAGGGGTTAAGAGTGTTTCTTGCTCTTCCAGAGAGGACCTGTGTTCAGTTCCCAGCAACCATGTTTATCTGATGCCTTTATTCTCAAAGGCTGTTTATGATCTGGTTAGTGTGAGCATGACCAGGTTGGTGTGAGTGTGTAGTCTAAGGAAAGAACTACAGATGCCTCAACGTTCCACAAATGACAATTTCTGTGCTAGGGTTTAATTTCTGCTCAGTGACTAGCTCTGCTCAGCCTGCTTACCCATTTGTGCAGATAGAAATACTGCTTTTTGGGAAATTATCCCGTCATGCTCTTCTTCAAACCTTTACACCATTACCACTACATTTAAGGAGAAAACAATCAATACAATCCTATATGGAAACAGGATCATGGAAGATGTCTTAAACACCATCTCCCAGGTGCCTATCATATGCACTACATCCAGGAGTTAGAGCATAGACCTGCTGTGCTGATGCAGTAGCCTCTGCAGGCATACTACACTGAAGGTGGCTATTGCTGATAGCCAGCTTGGGTTAAAGTGCTGTGTCTGACCCATGGAGCAATACATCTGAGGTCATTACTTTGACCCACTGATGGTCATCATAATTTTACTTGCTGGCAAACCCATATACACAGAACATATAAAAGTGGGAATTATTAATGCCAATTTGTTTTGGCTCAATTTTCATTTCCCAACTATCTGGTTTCAGAGACTATTTTGAAACCTTTTTCCTTTACTCTTGCTATACAGCAGTCTTCATTCAGTTGCTTTAAAATCCTATGGAAACAGATTAAAAACACATAAACATTTTGTGATGATTTGTTTGGGGATTTTGAAGTAAATTCTTATTTATTTATCGGGGACCTCAAATGCAATCTTGAGCTGGGAAACATTTTCTATTTGGCAAATTTTCCAAAACTGTTACTATCAGATGATTCCAGCAGATGGCGCTATGTACCATGCACATAACGTGAAGCTCTGTATTAATCCCTGCTCAACAATGACTCGGCACTTTTAAAAATTACCATTTGTCTCAAGCTTCATAAAGTTAAAATGTACTGAACCAAAGTGCCAATTTTGAGCGTAATAATTTATTTCTAATATACTGTTGACACAAATATATTTAGAAGAGGGTGTATTCTTCCATCTAGTGTGGGTTGCATTTTCATTTTTTATCAGCCACTAGTATCCACTGGCTTCTACAGAGGACTGTGGGAGATAAACTATAAATTAGGGACTGCTGAGGAGGAAGGGGCCTTCTAGAGCATGCTCCCAGGTTTGACTCAACAACAAAGAACTGTTAGGACTTTGAAGGGCACTGCATTTAATTAAGGTTTGGTGTACTGCTTGGTGACAGGGTGTGTGCCTGTGAATTCGGTTTACTCATTTACAGACTCGTTCCTTCTGCAAAGACATAGATAAGATCTCTGTCTATTGCCAGAGATAAAAAACTGCTTCTGCCGCCTGAAATCAGAGCTGGTAAGAGCAGGTTCCCAGACAAACGCTGTGTACACTTTAGCCTTTGACCTCAACACAGCTTGGCTAGCATGCCTGCTAAATTGTCATAACCACAATAATGGGAAAAGGAGCTGGGGCGGAGGCTTGGTGCAGGCATGACCACCTGAGTTTGGATCCCTGATACCCGCTTACAAAGCCTGGCATGGCCAGGCATGCCTGTATCGTCACTGGAGGCAGGGGGTAGGAGGGGTGGGAATGGACAAAGGAGGGGAGCTGGGGCTTGCTGGTCACTTAGCCTAGGTCAAAAGGGAAAGTTGAGTCAAGTCCTGTTTCAAGACAATAAGGTGTGGAGTGATAGGGCTCTGCACACCCAATGGCCTTTTCTGAGATGGACACACAAACACACACACACACACACACACACACACACACACACACACACGAGTTTATTTTGGTTTACAGTTTAAGGGTAGAAGTTATAAGGGTAGAGTTAATTCATAGTAACAGGAGCTTAACTTGAATATTTATGATTTATGCTCAGGCTAGCTTTCCCCTTTGATACAATCCAGGACCCCAATCCAGGGAATGGTGCCACTCACTTTACGGGCACTCAATGAACCTAATGGAGGGAGGAGGATTCTCTCACAGGCAAGCCAAAAGCCTAAAGATAATACCTCCTAGGTGTACCTGGGTGCTTTTTTTCCTTTTTGGGTGATTCCCAGGTCTCAGGACAAGAATTCATAGCAACCATCATGGAGTATGCTTCACTGGAGAATTACACAGAGGCCAATGTGTATAGTACAGAAGGCAACTGGGTGTTTTGGAAATCTACATCTGTTTACATCTCTTGACCGGGTAGTGGCAAGTGCTTAACCTGTCTGTGCATCTGGAAGATAGAACTCATCCAGGCATATAGCCTGGCAAGACTGGCACTCAACAAGTTTGTGTGTGTGTATGTGTGTGTGTGTGTGTGTGTGTGTGTGTGTGTACGCCCCTTTGTCCTTAGGCCAGTGCCAGACTGCAGTAGTCTATGCATACATAGCTCATGTGAGGACTATGACTCTGAGCATGATCCCATGAGTGAGTGGTTCTGCGCAGCAAGAATATTTGTATTCTACATATACCAGCTCACCCACTGACCATGAGCTACTCGCAAGGCATCCTCACAAGGTATATTAGGGTAAATGTTAAAGAGACTGGATACAGCCATGAAACAGTGAGTGGGGAGGCCAGGATGGGAAATCTGGCCTCAGTGACCTCCACAGTCCATTATGTCAATGTCAGTGTCACACTGGGAAAATTGTTCCCTAACCTGTGGTTCCTTGCAGTTATTCTAGCAATTAACTTTTGGACACATGGGAAAACTGTATATGTCAAAACAATAAGGCCCATCTGATCTTTAAGACTCTTATTTTTCTTCTGGTATGTGTATATGTGTTTGCCTGTTTGTACATGTAGACACCTGAGGTTGAAGTCAGGCATCTTCCGTGAAGGAAAGGTTTCTTGAAGGAGGGTTTCTCACTAATTCTGGAGCTAGCCAATTCTGGCTAGCCAGTTTGCCTCTGGGATTCCCTATCTTCGCCTCCTGAGTGCTGGGATTGCAGGCAGCTGACAGGGCTAGGTAGCTTTTAAGGGGCTCTAGGGACCCAAATCCTGGCCTTCTTGTTTACATGGCAAGCACTTTATCCAGGGGGCATCCCCCTACCCCCAGCCCGACAACTGCCTTGCTTAGTAAAAACTTGAGACTGGAATATTGACTAGGATGGTATTAAACATATGAGTATTAATATTTTCAGATAATTGCATGAAGATTTGAATATAGACTAAAACAATACACAGAACTCAACTATGGAGAAGGGAACATTAGCAGGAGACATTGATAGAAAGCATGTGTTGGGGGGGAGAGGGCGTCACTTGCTGTAGACAATGCATGAAGCCTAACTGTTACGACTAGAGAAACTGTTAGGGTGAGTACGGCATTGATTTAATTCTTTAAGGAAATCTTGAGTGATTGGGCCTATTTTGTACATTGCTCCTTAGCTGTCTGGCAAGAATTGGGAGGAAGACAGAGCGAAGAAGCTACGCTTTTGACTCTTGAGTGTGGGACCCTGAGGATATTTCTCTTTCACCTGACTCATGCATGCCAGGTACCTAGCATCTAACTATGCAGCATTGCCTCCTCAGGAAGATTTGATGAATCCTTTCTGACACAGACTTGCCGCCAGGCCCTCAGCTCCCCTCCCTGGAAGAACTTAGTCTACAGTTGAACCTTCAAGGAAAAGGACTGGCCAGCTTTTCAGAAAACAAAAAAGAAAACCAGGATGATTTTCATTTTTGAAGTAGCTATGTGTCAAGAGATGTTCTAGAGATAATGAGGTATCTTCGGGGATCAGAACAGTAGGAAGCGGGACTTGAGGTTAGTATGAGATCAGATTAGCTGGTAACTGAGCCTCAGTGATAAATGGGTTGTTCTCCCTCCATTCCTATGAATTGTTATATTTAACACATGACCAAAACTTTACTCTGAACATCTTACTCTAATGAGCTCTAGTACTTGATTTTTAAAATGTGGAAGTGTCTACATTTCCTTTTCATTATGTAAAATAAAACCAAAGTTTTACCTGATCTTTAAAAATGTACGTAAGGGGCTAGACAGATGGCTCAGAGGTTAAGAGCACTAGCTGCTTTTCCAGAGGTCCTGAGTTCAATTCCCAGCAACCACATGGCGGCTCACAACCATCTATAATTAGATCTGGTGCCCTCTTCTGGTCTGCAGGTATATATGCAGGCATAACACTGTATACATAAGTAAATCTTAGAAAGTAAAGTTTTTATTTTTAAAAAAGCGTAGTTAAAAAAAAAAAAACAACAACACGTAGTTAAGAAACTATCTGCCTAGCAGCATTTGTACACAGCTTGGATAATCATTGAATGTGTCACTGACTTACAAGGACTATTCTGGACTTAATCTTGACGAAATGTCATCAATCTAGAAATTTCTAGAATTTTCTACTTATCTTCTTTCTCATGGCACAAGCATTTGAATGCAAGTGGGATTTTGCTATAATTCTTTTAAAACAGTCACAACTAGATTTTAACCCTGTCCCTTCCAGTTAGCAAGGCTAGCTGGGTAAGTCACTTGGGTTCAGTGGATGTCTGCTTTGTGGTCTGTTAAGTAAGAATAAGGTTCAGCTAGAGAGTTAGCTCAGTGGTCATTAAGGGTACTTGTTGCTGTTGTCAAAGACCCAGGTCCAAGTCCCAGCACCCACAGGGAGGCTCACTAACTCCTTAGACACTAAGCACACATATGGTACACAAACATACATGAAGGCAAGATACTCATACACATAAAATAATAATCAATAATAAGAATAAGGAATAAAAGTGCTGAGTTTGTGAGCTGCGCTTTCTTTTGGAACTTCGACATAAAAAGGCATTTTTTTTTTTTCCCCAGTATAGGCAACAGTTTCTTTCTACCTTGGTGCATAAACAACTTTAAACTACATAGTTGATGGTGACTCTATACCAAATTTTTGGTGTGACATTTGTTTTTTTTTTATAGATGAAGACAATAATGACAATAACTGATAGCTATTAAAGCTAAAACATTTTCCAAGAGCTTCACATAATTATTTATCCATAAATAATTATGAATAAATAAGATGAATAATTATTTATCCATAAATAATTATGAATAAATAAGATGAATAATTATTTATCTTAATGGCAGCCCTATAAAAACAAAGACAATAATTTCCATTTCTAGGCTCACAGGAGCCCAGGAGACTTGCTCAGTCATTCTTTTTTTTTTTTTAAACTTTATTTATTTATTTATTTGCCTTGGTGTTTTGGCTGGAACTGGAACTACAGACAGTTGTTAGCTGCCATGTGGGTGCTGGGAATCAAACCTGGGTCCTCTGGAAGAGCAGATGGTGCTCTTAACCGATGAGCCATCTCTCCAGCCCCGCTCAGTCATTCTTTAAACAGCCCAAATCTGTCTACCACCATGGTCCACAGTCTGAACTCATAAGAGGCCCCAGTAGATGAATTCCAAGCACAGTGAATAAAATGATAAAAGAGTCAATTTTGATTTTGATTTTATGGAACAGATCTTCACTGATACATAAAACAACTGTGGAATCTACACCAATTAGGAAGCAAAGTCACTGTCAGGGTTAGCTGGGATTTTTTTCTACAGCATCATTTCATGAACCAGCTCTAATTTTTCTTGTGTTACGTCTCGAGGAAAACCGCACCAAATGTGTGCTCTTAAAACCAGTTGGCACCCAGTACTTACTAAGAAAAACGGATAAAGTTCTAAGCATCACAAAACCCCAAGAAGATGTGTGACCCAGGCACTGGTGGCATACAACTTTAATCTTAGCCCTGAGAAGGTGAAGGCAGGAGATCGGGTGTTCAAGGTCATCCACTAATACCTGGGCTACATGAAATCCTATCTTAATGCCTCCATACACTCCCCAAAAGAAGAATGTGAAAGAGACCAGTAGCCACACACTAGCCTTACTAGATCAAAGAATAAGACATCAAAACACACAGACTCCAGTAAATTTTGACATTCTTAAAAAAAAAATTATAGCTCAAGAGACAGCAAAAATTCATGAAAGATGCTGAAATAAGCTAACAGAAAATGGAACAAAAATTCAAAAAAATATATTGTAAATGCTCATGCTATAGGCAAATAGTATATACTCCCACTGGCTTTTTTTCTTTTTTTTTTTTTTTTCTCATGTTACTTTTTTTTTTTTTTTAACTAAAAAAGCCTTCTTGTGTCTTGAAAAGACTGATAAATTTGGTCAAAAAATTAAACAACAATGAGGGTATTTGTCCACTTGAACTGTGTTGGTACCAGGAGTATAGCGTCAGCACAGTCATGGCTAAGGAATGTAAAAGAGCAGTCGATGCCCAGGACTCTGCATCATGTGGTGTTCGAGTGGGGCTTTCATCATGCTGCACAATCCCTTGCTCTCCGGCCATCCACAGATCAGAGGGGCATCCTTACCTTCATCCATGCCGTTCAGGAGCTCCGTGAGGTCTTCATTTTTACTGTCAAACTGATGTTCCTTCCACGTCTCCCCATTCTCACTCCGGAGAACAATAAGCTCTCTCTCCTTCCCTCTCATGGACCCAAAGTGAGGGATCTCCACTATGACAGGGCTAGAAAACAAAAGGCCACGTGATGTTTGGTATCAAATTAAATCTATTCTATTGAAGAATTCTAAACAGAAAAATAATAGAAGTCTCATTAACAGGACTGAGTTGGAAATTAGAGAGGCGCCATTTGGGTTGGGAATGATCTCAAAGCTGCAGAATCATTGCTAATTAAATAATATTACAAGCCCAATAACATGCCATCATTCATTCACAGTTCTTGAAGGCCTACTGTGTGTTAGGTGTCAAATTGAGTAGGAGGAAATAACACACATAGAAATAGGCAATTTGAGTGAAGAAATTAAATGTGACTAAAATAGGCCATAAAGAAAGAAAGCTGGTCCATTAAAAAAAAAATACACATAATAGGTACATTATTTAATACGAGATACTAATGAGTTAAAAGGACACAGTCATTTCTTTAAAAAAGAAATCTACTCTAATTATGAAGATCATTTCTCTATTATTTTCCTCTCAGCAATTAAGCAAAGATTGTCACAATCTAGTCCCTCCAACAGTTTGCATGATTTTTGCAGTTAAAACATTTTCTGATTGTTCCATTTGTGAATAGGCGATGGGTAGCTTCATTGCCTGACCTGACTACCACCTATCCAGGGATACTGGAACATTCTGGAAGAGCTTATGTCAGCTTGAAATTGTCATAGGGAGGCGTTAACTTTTGACAGTGTCCTTTCTCAAAGGAATGAAGGAAAATGGTCACATGTTGAAGATCGCCAATCAAGTCACAGGAAGTCATTTTGTTAAGTTTTTACAGAATTATGGATAAAAAGATGGACGGAAATAAGCAGACCACAATCACACACAGTTTATGTAGTTGGATTGTGCAGCTTTATCGGGTGATGCTTAATAGACAGTATCATTGTTCTCTATAGAGGTTGTGTGTAACCTGTCTTAACCTAGTTGCTTATATACACATGGTAGCAACAAATATAGGCTTCAGTAGGCAGAACATAAAGAGAGATTGTTGTAGAGATCAAAACCACAAATAGAACATGAATATCTGATTACTTATAAAAGCATTCATTTGAAACAAGACTGATAAATATCAGGATTTTACTTTTGGACAAAAATACTATAAATTTTTACAATGCTTTTATTCTTTAACAGGTAAAAACAAAAGCAATTATTCCTATCAATGTTAATAGTGTTATTAAGAAATTTTCCATAATTTTAAATTTTACATTAGACATTAGGTATCATATTTTTTTTTTTGAGAACAAGATACAATCTTTGAAGGTTGATGTGTCCTATACTGTCTCTGTGGCTTTGTATAAGACATTTGACAGTGCTGGAGAGAAGGTATAAGCAGTCTTTGACCAAGGGGACAGCCAAGCGGTATAATTCATAACAGGCTTTTCATGCAAACTGCCAAGGCAAAAACAGTCAGACAAGCAAACTGTGACACTTTTCAGCTTAAACGAGACAAAAGACACCCAACAATTCAACAGAACATCCCAGCTGCACCCCCAGTCATATTTCTTTAAGCACCTTATGTTCCTGACACATTCAAAATTATCGTACTCATTGGTTGGTTTCTGTTGCTTCTCAAAGCCTGTAAAGATTACACTGTACCATAAATGCTTTCAAAGTGTAATCACACACACAGACACACACGCGTGCCCCCACACAGCCTTTGTGGCAAACGTTGATTCAAAGCCTGCAAATACCTTCTCTTAGGCTGGTTAAAATGAAATGGTCGGTCTAGCTTAAATAAGTACACAGAAGAAAAATTTCAAAGTAAAAGAGGGTCGACAGATGCACAGTCAGCAGATGCTTGCGGTGAGTCCCACATGCTTCGAAAGCAGGTAGCGGCAATGCCACATAAGTCAAGCCACTATGGGTGTTTTCTTTCAGTGACACACATCGACTGAAAGCGTTTTTTTAAAAAGAAAAAGAAAACCAAAGAAGAACAAACTGAAGACAGGAATAAGACCATGGGTGTGACAGGAAAAAAATTGAAAATGGAAAGGAAAAGTTGTAGACATTCTGATCTTGTCTATGAAGATCCTACCCAATAAATTTTGTTCCTTGAGGCCCAAGCTGCAGGATTCGGCTAACCAAGCTCTCACCCTCATTTACAGGGGGGGGATAGGTGGGAAGGTGCAGTTTACTGAGTAACATCCATGCAGCAGAAAGAGAGACAAGAAGGGGAGATTGTGAACACGCTGTCCATCATGACAGAGCCTGCCTGCCTTGGCCAAGTGCCACCTCAGATAACGAAGCAAAATCTAGTTTTGCTTCTTGTAAAATACCCTACCCCAGTGGGTTATGTCTCTCAAGAGTTATTTTGAAAGAGACGAGCCCGCAAGGTAAACCATTTATGCCATGAGGTGTCATCATTTCGCCTGTAATATTTTCTAAGGATGGTGCCTTGACTTCCATGAGTGGCCGCAGGGAACCAACACACCCGTGGGGTAGGAAGCATGCTTTTTGGTTAGTAAGTGCCTTGGCCAGTGACTGAGTTAAGAAACTCAGTGCCTATTATTCAGCTTGGTGACCTTTGACACCACACCCAAGTCCCCAGTGAGATCCATCAAGCCGTTTTTTTCAGAGTTAATGTCTTGAGTTAGCAAAGGAAAATCAAAGATGTGGTAAGAGGGCCAAAGCAAAAACTGGGGAAACTTACCCTAAAAATTGTGCCCCCGCAGGACCCATTTCTACCAGCCTACTGGCTAATCCCTCTCCTTCCACCATGGGGGGTGGGTTGGCCAGTTTATGCCTCTTTACCAGGCGGCAGGTGATGCGGGTGGGGGCCGTACACTTTCGAGGAGGGATGATGATCCGCATGCCGTGGTGGCGGCTTCCTCGCATGGAGCCCCCTCTTGCGTCCACCATAAAGCTAACCAGAAACCTGTCGGGGGAAGATCAGATTCCATCACAGACAGAAGTAAACAACGCAGAGTTTAAGACTCAGTATAAATGGACAGGAAAAGGCAGCTGCCGTGCCTTCTCCAGAACAACAGTTGGAAGTTACTGCTGTGAAGTCACATCAGACGTGCATGGAACTCAGAGTCTGGGCAGAGATCGAAAGACAACTGGGTATCAGTGGAAAGCAGCAGCCTCCCAAGATGCAAGGAAGTCACCATAGGCACGAAAAAGGAACAGTGGTGTTCTTTGAGTGGGAATTAAAATTATCTATGGAAGAAATGCAGACTTAGAAAAGCTCCATCATTTTCTGTAGCTTTTGAAGATGGCTTACAGGATGGTAAAGGGTCATTTTCACCCTATCTAGAGTCTCCTCCCAACCTATTTACGGGACCTCACTCCAGTACAAGTAAGATGAAACTCCACAGCATAGCATAAAACACAACTTTCGGGACAAAGGGACAATTCACTCATACCAACACTCTTAATTTTTTACTAAGATGAAATATAAAAATAAAAGCAGGAGACTAGACTTGCTAAGATTTTGATGGAAAGGGATTAAATCTTCTCAATAACCATTTTTTAAAAACAGAGACTAAAAAGCTATTAAAAATCACCGTGTTTGAATAAGCTGTGTGGTAATAGAAGTTGAATTTAAATGTTATTTCTGAATGTCTATGTTTATGTCAAAGTTGATGGTTTGTTTTTTTTTTTTTTTTTTTGAATGTAGCTATATCAGTGGAAAGCCTTTTCTGTCAGTGATGGGTGCTTTGGTAAACACAAAACCAACAGACAGATGGCAACATAAACACATCCTTACATGCTGATTTTCAGAAGTTGAGAATATAGACAAGATTCCAGGAGCACCAGAGAGTGAGCCTCAGCAAGGGCTATGGCTCCCTCTATCATTATTTGAAGGAAATAATCCTATCCATCAAAATTCTTTTCTATATAATTATCTAAGCATGGCACTAACATCCTGCCAACAGGTCTGAGGCCCTTAATTAGCTGTGGGTTTCTTGGCAAGGAAGAGCTCCTCCACAAACTGGCTTGCCATCCCCACAGAGAGAGCCAATGGGTTGGGGAATGCTGAGTGTGTTTCTGTTACCAAATGCTCACCAGCGAGTGGACTCACCTTTTGCTCAGGTTTTAGATTTAACTATTTCTCTCTATGTGTTGTTTCTTATGCTTGCTGACTCCAGCTATCTCAAGACTTTTGCCTCAAGAATATTCAAGCCACAAGAGGAAAAGGCTGTCTCCAAAATAAGGAGACAATGAGAACAGTCTTTTCCTCTCTACTCAAAGAAAATGGCTATCAACCATTCAGGCTTCCACATGAATTATTTCTAATTCAAAATGGCCTTGGGCTCTTGTGAAAGTATTCTGAAGTGCTTAATTTTCTTAGATACACACATACAATACACTGTGTGTGTGCACACATATAATATACTGTGTGCGCACACATGAGCATTGGCTGATTTCATTTAGTAACAAAGGCACTATAACAAGGTAACAGGACAAACGTCCAGTTTTCTCTGTAATTAGCTGTAAAGATCAATTATCACTAGATGTATAATAAAGAAAGACTCAGCCCAGACTCTGGGCCTGAAATCATGGTTGTGCTAGTGCAAATGCACACTGGAATGTTTTCCTGGATAAGGGATGTTGCTCTGGCAACAGCTGAGCCTCAACAATCCAGATAACATTTCAGGTTAGGTTGGCATATTCACCACCTGACCTGCAGGGCCCAGCAGAGTTGTAGCACCCAGCAATCACATGGCCAATGTCAGCTGAATCTAGGAGCAAAAGGTTGCTTGTATGCTAAGAAATGGCACGGGTGAGATTAGGCTACTAAGTAAGACTAATAAATGGAAGGGTAAACAGAGAAGCAGGGTGACGTTAGCTGAGTGGTCTTAAGGTAGCATAGGAATATTTTGGGGAGGCTAATATATGATTATACCAGCTACAAAGACTACAGAATAAATAGGATGAATAACTAAGAGGATTTGAAAAACAAACTGGAAGAAACTGCTGGACACTCTGCACATGGCACATGGTTGGTGCTTTCGGCCATTTATCATTTTAAAATCTTTAATTTCGTAGATAAAGGATACAGATAAAGGAAAGGTGAGAGTGGGCTGAGCAGGACATGAGTGTGCTCTGACACTGTGAAACACAGTGGCTTGTTTTCCAAACTCATTCTGTACACGATCTGGAGCAAAACCCAGACAACATGCAACATGAATTGTAGAAACAGAGAAACACACAAAGGTGATGCTTCAAAATCTCTATCATGTTACTGTTTGGATTACATCACCAGTGCCATAAAATGACCCTACAAGGGCTATGCGGAGGCGTCTAGTTTTGCAAAAGGCGAGGTGACAAGTGGGAATACTGTACAGACATGACGCCATCTAACTGAGAGATGTCACAAATATGAAAAATACACAAAGGACACGGTTATCACCTTGAGTCATACTGAGGCAGCGGAGACGAGTAGCTGCAAAATAATTTAGAAAGCAAATGGGAGAAATTAATGTACGGTCATTAGAAGCAAGCAACAGACAATGTCAATGATAAGCAAAAGGAAAATGAAATCATGGCACTTAGCATTTGTGGGACAACCTGTAATAAACGTTTGCCTTAGCTGTTGTAGAACACAATCCTCAGACCTGGCATCAGTGCTTTGAATTCCAAGTGGGACTTCTCTGGTTGTCATTATATTTGCTGTGTACGTATCTGACCTTTTTTTTTTTTTAAAATTTATTTATTATGTATACAGTGTTCTGCCTACAGGCCAGAAGAGGGCGCCAGATCTCATTACAGATGGTTGTGAGGCACCATGTAGATGCTGGGAATTGAACTCAGGACCTTTGGAAGAGCAGCCAGTGCTCTTAACCACTGAGCCATTTCTCCAGCTGATGTGTCTGACTTCAAGAGAAATTAAGGAAATACACCCTGATACATTTGTTATTTTAATGTGTATACCTGATGTGCATGTGTACAACATACATGTTGTGTACAACTCACACACACACACCACGGTGCACATGTAGAGGTCAGAGAACATCCTTGGCTATTAGTCCTCAGTTTCCACCTGTTTGAAAGCAGGGTCTGTTGTTGCTTGCAGCTGCAAAAGACAGGCTAGCTGGCCAGCTAGCTTCCCGGAATTCTGTCTCTGTCTCCCATCTTTGCTTATGCATGCTCAGAGTATAGTTGCTGATGCTGCGTATGGCTTTATATTGGGAGGATATTTGTCCAAGTGCTTGATCTACTAAGCCATCTCATAAGCCCATTTTAACAATCATTTTTCTCCCATTTATATGGTTATGAATTATCTCACAGGTGAATTACCTACTGGAGAATCCAGCCTATGAAAGGTACATTGATTATCAATCCACTTGTCCCAGCAGGTCACTATTCTGTCTTCTGCCATGAGACAAGGATCAGGAAATCTTTAATGTGGTTCTTATCAGCACTTCTAGGTCTATACATTGGTACTGTGACATCTTAAAAGTAGATCTTTAAGATTCATTTCTTTTTGTTTTCTGATTATAGCTTAATTGCAGTTTTATTTCAGGACTGTAGAAGGTGCCAAAGTCAAGTGAAAGGTGTACAGTTTACAGAGTTTACAGTTTTTTTTAATGGCAATCACACAAAACAAATCAATTAAAAATGGGCTGCTATTAAATGAGAGGAAACTGGAAACAGTACGCTGATTATAGAGGCACTGCATCAGTTAATGAAGTGAATCTATAATACACTTGATGTTTGTGTACACATATGTGCACATTTGCGTGCGTGTGGACGGTGGTATAGGTGGTTAAGCATCCTCCTGTGTATATGTGCATGGGTTGGGCATGGTCCTTTGTGTATGTGCATGGGTTGGGCATGCTCCCGTGTGCATGTGCATGTGGTTAAGCATGTACCTGTGTATATGTGTGTTGTGTGTATATGAACGTGTTTGGGCATGCTTTTGTGTGTATGTGCAAAGGGTTGAGTGTGCCCTTGTGTGTATGTGTATGTAGGTAAGGGTGCTCCTGTGAACATGTGCATGTGGAAACTAGAGATCAACTCTGGGTGCTGTTCCTCAGGCCATGTTTACTTATCTTTGGCTTGCAACTCAGCCATGAGGCTAGGGCAGCTGGCCTCCAGACACCACCTTTTCCTCACTGGGATGACAGCTGTGAGCTGCCATGGCCAGTTTGTTTGTTTGTTTAATGTGAGTTCTGGGGAATTAAACTCAGATCCTCATACTTGTGTGGCAAGTACTTTACTGATGGAACTATTTCCCCAGCTCTACATTTTTATAGGGAAGAAAAAAACCCAGATAAATATTATGTATGTATGTATTATTTAAAGCCTTGTTTCAGGAAAAAAATAAGAAAAATAACTTGGTCTTAAATATTTTTTATTGAATAGGGATTTTTAAAGCTTTCTAGAAGATCATAATGGTCAGGAAATTTTGCTATATTAATAAGCAATTGTTTTCTGATACTACACTTTTATTGTGTATACTGTGTTCTAGCTGCATATATGCCTACATGCCAGAAGAAGGTACCAGATCTCATTATAGATGATTGTAAGTCACTATGTGAGTGCTGGGAATTGGACCTGGGTCCTGTATAAGAACAGCCAGTGCTCTTAACCACCTAGCCATCTCTCTAGCCTCCTGATACTTCCACTTTTAGGAATAAACACAGACAGACTTGTCCCCCAAAGTACTTATCAAATGATTTACAAATGGAAACCACACACTCTCACAAATGAGCATATATTTCATAGGTGAATGTACTCACAGATATGGAGGTTTTCAATATTCATGGATAAGTCTAAATAATAAATGTAATGTACATGTAATGGGATAAAGAGAAAGGACATTCAGATACTTACCCAGAATGCACGGGGCTCGAGACCAGGTTCACATTGTCTAAGGTGTCTGCTGCCCAACTGTAGTGTCTGAGAGAATCTGAATCAAACTCCCTTGTGAATGTTAGATGCTGAAAAATAAAACAGGTACCTGCCATCAACTGCCCACTCAAGACACCAGTTTTCTCTATACATACAAGTATATCTATATTTCTGTGTAAGCCTGGATAAGCTAACAGTCAATAGAAAGAATCTGCAAATCCTGCTCATGAAGTCTACCTGAGGGTCTGTATAGAACATTTAAAAAAATATGAATTATACAGACAAAAATATTTCATGTGGAAATCCTAAGAAAGCACCCTGGCATTATCGGTATGGTAAAGGAAACACTGAGAAATTAATCTGCATGATTCAACAGTTCACTTCTGCTTGAAATGAATCCTACAGCTTTAAAATATCTCCCCCAATCTCAAAATACAGATTCAATCCTGATGACTCCATGGATCACTGACATCAGTCTAGTCTTCCACCAAGAAAGCCTGATGAAAATACAGAAACTATGAAGATGTGGGTGATGGAGGGGCACCAACAGTGGATGGTCTGGATGCCAGGGGCTCCCTTTCTGACATTTCTAACTTGAGAACGTTTGTCCATTGCAAATGTGCATAGAACAGGTGTCTGTGCCTACATAAATGGCTGCTGAAGAAAACGAAGCCCAAGAAGGTCCTGAGGGAGAGTTGGGTAGCCTCAAGCACACCAGTTTTGTAAGGACAGGAGGTAAACTGTGGAGCTATGCTGAAGGAAAGCTGAAAACCTATCCAAAAAGAAAAAAATCCCACCAAGCACGTGAGAGAGAGCTCACCAGTAGTTTCATGAGAAAGTGGACGAGGGTGGAGAAAAATCAAAGATCATGCCAGGATTGCAAACAAAGATTCTGGAGGCTCCAAAGTACTTGCCTCATTGCAACAAAACCCTGACTGAGTTAAAGTGGCCATCCAGGGCAGAAGCGATAGGTCAGCAGTAAAAGCACTTGTCTGCAAGACTGCTGACCTGGGTTCAACCTCTGCAACCCACATAAAAAGCCAGGTGTAGAAATGGCAGCACTCCTACAGAGAGATGGGAAGTGGAGGAGACAGGGTGCGTGCTCACGCTCTCTCTCTCTCTCTCTGTCTGTCTGTCTCTCTGTGTGTTGTGTATGTCTCATAGTATTTCAAAGATCAACACAAGAGGTTCAAATCCTCTTCCACAAACAATTCAACAAACCCTTCTAGAAAGCAAAAAGGGTGAAAGAGAAGTAAACAGCTCAAGCCTCCCCCCCCCCATCTGAAGCTTATGTTCTCAGAGTCAGAGGGCCCACTGCGTGCTGAAGAGTGTGGGAGAGGAAAGATCATGTGCCCTCTAGGGTGCATCAGCGTGACATTTCAGAACCCAGAGACAGAGATGGTCACAGACTGCAAACCTCCACCACCCAGGAAACAGCAAGAGCCTGGGAAAGGTGATGGAGGAATCCCTCAAATGTTCTGAGAGGAAATGATTTTTCAGCTCAGAGTTTCCTGATTGACAAACCAAATTCATATAAACAGGTATTTCCAGATACTTAAAACCTCAAAAAATGGATCATATGGTCCCCAAGGGTAATACTACAAATCATACTCCAAGAAAATGAAGGACTAAGTTGAAATTTAAAAACAAAAAAAGAGAGGCTTAATGGAAAAATGATGGCAGGCCCAAGAGTAGATCTGGACAGAGGGCATCACGGCATTTGGCAAGTGAAAAGGCTCTGAGAGAGTCTAGCCAAGACGATACCAACAGAACAGGGACACGGTATGGACACACTCATACCATGTGGGGAAGGCCTATGGGACGGGTGACTGACATGTACAGAGAAGTAGATATGTACAGAGAAGACATAATCGCCCCCTTCCTCTGTGTGTACGTGTGTGTAATTAAGAATTTAGGGCTGGAGTGATAGCTCAGTGGTTAAGAGCCCTGGCTGTTCTTTCAGGGGACCCAGGTGTGGTTCCTAACACCTATACAGCAGCCTACAACCACCTGTAACTCCAGTACCAGAAGATCCAACACCCTCTGCTGGCCTCCACAGACTCTATATACACTGGGAGCACACACACACACTCAAGAACATACACCTAACAGAAACCTTACAAATAAGCAAACAAAAAGAATCTAATACAATTGGACAGAACTGAGATCTTAACTTTGGAAAGCAATAACCGCCCCCCCCAAAATAAAAACAACCCTCACTTTCAGCCTGGCCATATCTACTAACTACTCAGACCAACTGTTAGAGATGCCAGCAGCTAGCTGTCAGGGTAGGGTCAGGAACTGAATGCAAAGCTACTTTAATATTTTTGGTGAGGGGAGCAGGTCATGGGAACAAATTATAATTCAAAGGTGTGAAGCCCTAGGGTTATTTTCCATTTGGATTTTAAGTCTGATAAATGAATAATCTTCTACCTCTTTGTTAATTACAGTAAATTATTTACCTTCAGCACTCAGAGAAACGTACTGGTGACATTAATTATTAAAACCATGAATTATACTACACAGAAAGGTATCCTGCCGGTCATGTAATATTTATGAGGTAGGATGAGCCAACTTGCCAGGATTCCACATCCCCCTTACATGCTTCCTCTCTTTATCTCCTATAGCTCTTTGCTAACTATCAGAGCCTTCTTATAGCATAAGTAGACCTGGTCACAGCAGGGAGCTGGAATGTTCTGATCTGCCTCAAAAGGCAACATTTCAATCCAATATAAGTGCCAGAGTAATTTCTCCTCAGAGTCTCGGTTTCTCTTTCATGGAGGGTGGTTCAGGTTTATGAGTGGCCCTAACTGAGTCTCAATAATGTAAATCTGAGCTTCCAGAATGTTCTTCCTACAGGGAAGGTTTCTAAGACAAAGTAATGGCAAATCAATTTGGCCAGTAGTTTTATAGGCAGATCATGCATTGATAATTTCCTTTCCAACTGTCTCTAGATACTTTGTACAGGCTAGATATTAGGTAAAACTGCACTATGACATACCAATAACCATTCAAAAGGGTCAGAGGGCATACTATTGGATGACAATTAAATATGAAGCAATACCTGGGGATGTGGCTCAGTTGCCTAGTATACAAGAATCCCTGGATTTGACCTCTAACACCACATATCTGGGAATAGTAGCATACACCCATAATCCCAGCATTTGAAATGTGAAAGCAGGAGTATCAGGAATTTTAGGCCATCCTCAATTAGGTAGTAAGTCCCAGACCCGTGTGGGCTACAGGAGACCCAGTTCCTACATCCCACATCATGGAGGTGGTGCCTAGTGAAGAGGTTCAGCTTTGGGGCTGAGACACATAACTGAATTGGCAATTTAATCTGTCACTTCCTACAAGTGACCCTTGCTACAGGTTACGGACTGGAGGCAACTCAAAGGTAATGGTGGGCCTCTCACCCAATTTTTACACCAGCCCTAGAAATGTGGAATGATTATCTGTATTGTGGATTTCAGGAAATGAGCTAGAAAGGCTGACTGATTCATCATCCATGTTCCTGTGCCAGGGCCTGCGCCTGCGCGTAGGAACAGCAGCTTTTCTGCTGCTGCCAGTGTGCTGACTGCCCCTACAGACTCTTCTGGCCAGGGAGCATGTATTTACGGGATTAGTTTGCATACTCACTTGGTACAAACAAAGCCAACTTCAACAACTGGCCCCCCCAAGGGTGCAGGGGAAGCTTCACTCTACCGTTTCCCTGGTAACGTCTGGCGCCCTGTGATCCTTGGCATGTTTTTCCATTTTCACACCGTCTTTCTCTTTCACTCACTGATGAAAGCCTTGGTGAGACTGTAAATACATCCTAGCACCAATGCCATATTGGTGAGAAGCTATAATAGGGTTATCTTTAAATGTAAAAAGGCTTCCACACTCCCCAGGGGACTTCGGTTTATGTTATTTGTTAAAATATGATGATTTATTGGGGGAAAAGAAAAAAACCCCAAAGTTTTGTTCCAGCTTCTTCCAGGCCAAACCCTGAGACTTTACAGATATTTTTACACAGAATACTTCTATCAATGGACACTCCCATTCAACTACAACATGACGCCTTACAAAAACATAGGTCCAACTTATTCACTCAAAAAGTGCTTAATCCTTTGAAATTTTATGTTGTTTTTGAGACAGGCTCCTGCTGTGCAGCTCTGGCTACTTTGTCTCAATAAGTCCAAGGTGCTGGGATCATGGGAGTAGGTTACTGCCTTGGCTTTCAATTCTTTTTAACAGAACAGTGCACTACAACATTTCATAGCGCAGTGGTAAAGACTGCCTTAGGTTCTCCAAGTTCCCAGAACCTTTTAGACCTCAGAGTGATATTACACCCGCTCTACAGTTGAGGAAATGGATGCTCACAAAGGCTTAAAAAAAATCTGGCAACACAAAGACACCAGCTGGCACCCAGTGGCTTCAGGGGGGGGACAGTATATTAAAAACAGTTCCCACTGACTTCCTTAGGTCCTTTACACACATGTCAAAGGGAACATCAACACACATCGTTTTCATCCTAGAAATGACAGTGGGGGCTCGATTATACTAAAACTACACATTATTCACTTGAATCCAAAAGCTGACTAATGATGAGGTCACTGTCTCCAAGAGCTTAATATTTTCCCAAAATAGCATCTTAGCGGCTCTAACGCATCAGAGGAAGAGAAGAGTAAGAACACACTGGCCTCGTTAACCGGGACACACCCTGAAGTCCAGGTCTGGAAATAAATAGAACACATTGGTCTTACAAACCAGGACACGCCCAGAAGCCCAGATCTGGGAAAAAACACTAAGTACGGGGGGGGGGGGGGGGGGGGGGGGGGGGCAGGAAGGAAGAGGGGAATGGAGAGAGAGAAGAAAGGAGGAAGTGGGTAAACGGGGAAGGAAATGGGAGGAGGAGAAGGTGGAGAATCAGAGCGAGACCCAGTTGGCTCTGTCACTGTATGGAGTCATTTCTAACTGCTGACTGCTAGCGCCCTCCCCCAAAATTAGGGTTAAGATCGCAGGTGAATCTGAAGCTCCCCCAACTCTCCGAGACTGTCTATTCTGCTGCCCTGAGAGACTGGGATAGGTGGTCCCGTGATCAGTGCCCAACAGGTCACCTAGCAACAGGTCACGCACAAAACTCAGGGTATCTAATCTACAGAAAAGCAAATGTGGTTTTTCTGGAGTGACAGCTGGATGAGCCAACCAAACCAATGTATGCCAAGGAGAACTTCGTCCCCAAAGCAGACTGGACAAGGCCAGCACAGGGGAGAGCCATGTGGTTGTCTCTGTCCTCAATCAACAAACATAAGACGGAGAGTGAGGCTGTCTACTCCACTGCACAGCAATCCAAGTCAAAAATCTCACCATGCCTCTGAGTGTATGGTAGAGTGGTGATCACAGAACATTCAAAGAGTCTGTGTTGCAAACCATGGACAGTGCTTGTCCTGGAGTTAGCTCTCAGAGGCTGGTCCTAGGTGGGTCAGCTCTCCCTTCATCCCATGCAGTGCCTTCCCAAAGCTGCCAAGTTCCTAGTGCGTAACTGATCCAAGGTAGGGTAAGGCAACAGAATTTGTTTCCTACATCACTGTCTTGTATCTTCCGAGAACCTTCACTAATCTGCTGAGACCCTTTCCTTCTAAGCTTGGGAGTGGAGGGTAGGGGTGAAGGGTGAGGGGTAGGAGGAATGGAGTACCTTTCTAATGCTGCAGACCCTTTAATACAGTTCCTCATTTTCATTGCTACATCATAACTGTTGTTTTGCTCCTGTTGTGAATTATAATGTAAATATCGAATATGCAGGACATCTGATGTGCAACTCCCAAAGGGGTCGCAACCTATAGGTTGAGAACTACAGCCCTTAAGGCTGCAAATGTAAAAATGCTGCTGAGATCCCCACCACATCCCAGGTTTCCTGCTCCTAGCAGATGGCCTTCATTAAAGAACCTGATGGGGCTGTAGAGACGGCTCAGAGGTTGAATGTGAGTACTGCTCCTGCAGGGGACCCAAGTTCAGTTTCCAGCACCCATGCTGGGTGGCACACAACTAACTGTAACACCAATTCCAGGGACTCGATGCCTACGGCCTCTGTAGGCATCTACAGGCATTTACATAGTCTTTCAGAGACAATGGGAGAAAGACCTAATTTAAAAATAAACCTTTAGGTAAAGGCCCAGATTGATTACCTGCTATCTGTCTCAGTTCATCTCTTTTTTAAAAAAATATTTATTTATTATGTATGCAGTATACAGAAAGGGTATCAGATGTCATTATAGATGGTTATGAGCCACTGAGTGGTTGCTGGGAATTGAACTCAGGACCTCTGGAAGAACAGTCGGTGCTCTTAACCTCTGAGCCATCTCTCCAGCCCCAGTTCATCTCTTTTAAACCTGGAAAAAAAAATCTTCACTACTTTAAATACTTGGTAGCCTGACGCACCAAGAAAAAAATAGCGGAAGGGCAATGCTTCTTACATTTTTGTAATGTCATATCTCTCTGTGCAAACGTTTAGGGTCTGTGCACTCGTCAGACCACAGAGAGAAGTGAGAGCAACCACTGGATCAAAAGCCATTGGCTAAGCTGAATTTGAGACTACAGTACAGAGCGCTTGCCTTCCAAGAACCAAGATGACTAGGGTATCTGGGACCAGACAGAAATCCTTCCCATCTCTGTATGCTTCAAGACAGATCAGTCAGGGTCAGGGTCACTCAGCTGTCTAGGAGGAGTCAGGACTTGGGCTCCAGACATCCAAAAAATAAAGGCTTCAGACTCAACCTTTTAAGCTAAACAGCATATGAGCTACAACATCTACCTGCTCTCCTCAGCCCCAGGGCTCTATTTGCAAAGTGCAGATAACACCTACTTCAGCAGAGTATGGCGAGGTTCAGCTGTGACCCCAGCACTTGGGAAGCTGAAACAGGAGTGTTACCAATAGTTTGGACCCATGTAGAAAGCCAGATGTGGTTGCGCACATATGTACCCTCAGCAAGCCTGAGGTCACAGCAGGTGGGAGCCTCAGAGAGAGACACACTATCCAACACTCAGGTAGAAAGTTTTATTGGGGGGGGGGGTTGAGGAGAGAAGAGAAAGAGAAGAGATGGCAAAGGGGACCTCATGAGAAGAGAGTCGGGCTTGCCTTTAATAAGGGGAATTGGTGCTTGCCATAGACTGGATACATAGATTACATAACTCTAGGCTGTCTAGAGTTTTGAGTACCAACAGCACATGTGTGGCTGTAGGACCCTCGAGATGGCTAGAGATGCCAGAAATGCTAAGAAGGACAGAAGAAGCAAAATTTAGAGACATATGAAGAAAAAGAACCTGAACGGATGCTTTTCTTAGTTAAGAATGCCAGCATAATCAACGCTAGCTGATTCTGGTATAATGTTGATATTACTTTCATCTATAGATACTTAATGCTAAGACAGCTGTGACTCAGGCATAAGGCCTGAATGTGTATGACTGTGGGCATGATCTCATCATTTTTCCCAGATAAAGCCTGAAATTCTCACACAAAAATTGCCCTGTGGGTGAGACTTTTTTGCTCTATCAATTATGATCCTATCAGGTGGCCTCAGGAACTTCTCACGGATATGATGGTAACTTCAATTCCATCAAAATCCTACTCATGACTGTTGTGAAAATAATGCAACTTGGTCATTCCCAGGGGCCTTAGGTAGTCTGTCTCCCTTCTGAGTACCCCTTATTTTCACAACCCCTGTGCTTAAGCCTATATAAAATATCTTCTGGTCCAGCTGAAGAGAAAGAGAGGGAGGAGAGAGTATATGAGCAAAGAGATCAGGACCGTGAGGAGGAGACATACAGAGATGGCTGATGAGAGCTATTGGGAGCTCACTGACAAATGACAGCTGAGGAACCTTCATGGAAAGGAACTAAACAGTCCAAAGTTAGAGACTGTCAAATGGCCTGGGCAGTTTGTAGAGCCTCCTGCAGTAGGATCAGACTATGTTCCTGGTGCATGAACTGACATCTCAGGGCCCATTCCCTGTAGAGGAACACCTAGGTCAGCCTTGATACCGGGATGAGGGACTTGGACCTACCTCAACTGGATATGCCAGACTGAACTGACCCTCCTTGGGGAATGGATGAGGGGATGGGGTGGGGGGAGGCTGAGGGAGGACTAGGAGGGACTGGGAGGAGGGGAGGGAGGGGGAGCAGTGGTATATATATGGAAAAAACCTTTTTAAATAAATAAAAAAATGAAGAAAAAAATAATATCTTCAATAAGATTTCCAGCTCTGCTTCACAAACTGGCTGGTCCTGACATTCTTTTCAGTGTCAAAATCACAAATCCTGTTTTGGCTGAAACTAAGGCTTGTCCCTAAAACTCTTGAGAAAAATTATGGGCTATTGAAGATGATAGCAGGGAGCTGGATACTAGAGAGCTGTCCAGAAACCTGAGTCGGCTAGCCTGGAGTACAGACAGCCCAAGAGGCAAGACAGACCTTTTAGGAACTGATGGCTGTAAAGGTGTCCTCTGCTCTCTACACATGAGTGGCGGCACACATACCTACAAACATGTGCACACGTTACATACATATCGTGCGCAAGCATACACACAGATACACCGTACACACACCAAAGTAAACAAGTCAGTAAAGGACAATATCTATTCATAGGTGGTGTAATGCCTTGAATGAGAAGTGTTCCATACAGGCACAGACATTTGAGCACTTGGTCTCCAGATATGAGTGCTGTTTGGAGGGGAGGGGTACATCTTTGCTGGAGAAGCATATCACCGGGGATGGGCTTTATAGCCGTCTGCCACTTCCAGCGTGCTGTTTTGTGTTTGTGGCTAGAGATGTGATCTCTCGGCCTCTAGTACCCGCCAATGTGCCAGCTGCTTGTGGCCATGCCTTCCCCTGTCATGGTGGACTCTTTCTTACTCTCTGAAACTATGGAAAGCCAAAATACTGCTTCTGGTCACAGCGTTTTATCACAGCAACTGAAAAGACACTAACATAAGAGGTTTAGAGGCATGAAAAGAGATGGAAAATGTAAGTGATGTAAAATCTTTCAAGAAAGAATCCATCAGGAATGGTGGGACATGCCAGAGGCAGGAGGTTCAGAAGTCACCCTTGGCTATGTAGCGAGTTTATCTAGACTATATAAGATCCTGCTTTTAAAAACTAAACCAAACAACAACAAAACCCTGGAGAAATGAATTCCATAAAAGTAGGCCTGATTCCAGCCAAGTACGGTGGTACGCTTCTCTAACCCCATCCTCAGGAGGCTGAGGCAGGAGATCTGAAATTCAAGGCCATTCTCAGGTACCCAGTAATTTTGAGTATACCCTCCACTACATGAGAAAAAATAAAACTGACTCAAGCAATGTAAAAAAAATCAAAGCAGGCCTTCTCTTCTCTCCCCAATCTCTCTTTTCCTGAATTCTACTATGCCTTATAAGGCTCTTTGTTTCTCCTTTTTCTGATATGTGTATTGAACTTGGGGTTTCACACCTTTAAATGCAAATCCTTTATCATTGAGCTAAACCTCCAGCCCCTTTTTCCTTTTTTTTAAAGACCAGGTCGGCCTTGAAGTCCTCATCTTCCTGCCTTAGCCTCCCTCGTAGATGGAGTGACAAGTGTGTATGTACCACCACGCACAACGAAAGCTTATGTTGAGATTAGAATTTAAGCTATAATGAAGCATGATTCTTTTTTAAAAAAAAATATTTATTTTTATTTTATGTGAATTGGTGTTTTGCCTGCACGTATAACTGTGTAAGGGTGTCAGATCTTGGAATTACAGATAGTTGTTAGCTACCATGTGGATGCTGGGATTCAAACTCAGGTCCTCCAGAAGAACAGTCAGTGCTCTCAACCACTAAGCTATTCTCCATTCCCTGAAGCATGATTCTTTAAGATTTTCAATTTTGATTTATTTCTATCCAATTTAGCTTTGTTCAATGGAAGCAGGTTAACCAAGGCCAGCCTGAAAGCTTAGCCTGTGGGCACATCACCACCAACTAACCCCAGTGACTCAAGAAACTCACAATACCAACTTCTCCACCTTAAAAGAGACCTGTAATCTTGCTGAGCAATCTTTGTGAGGTGTTGAATGAACTCCCCAAGTCCTGCTGGCCAAGCATTTCCAGGAAGAAAGCAACATATTAAATGTCACCAGGCCAGGTGCTTATCTCCCTGGGGACTATCTGGCAGATCTTTCATACAAAGCTGGCTTCTGCCACTATGCCCCTTTCTGAGCCCTGCTTAGAGTTGCATAAGCAGAAGAAAGAGCAAAGTTAGTAAATAGAAGGGGAATGGAGAGTCACTGCCCTGAGACACGGAAGAGAAAAACCTATTAGCATAGGGGACCTTCTGGATTACACAAGCTTTCCCTCCTATTGCTGAGACGACTGACAATGCTAAGATCTTGAGAAAGCAATCATAGAGTTTCTGCTGAAGGCCCTTCCAGTGTGTATATTATGGGCAAAGTGCTGTGGAATAGTCCTTCTGTACATTGTGAATATTGTTACTCTCACTGGTTAATAAAGAGCTAACTGGCCTATAGCTGGGCAGGAAGAGGTTTAGCAGGAGAGCCAAATGAGAAGGATGCTAGGGAGAAGGAGGGCAGAGTCTGGACTACCAAGGAGATGTAGAGAGAGGCAAGATGGGCATGGCATACTAAGAATAGGTACTAAGCCATGTGCCAAAGCATACATGAGAAATATGAGTTAATTTAAAATGTAAGAGTTAGCTAGTAACAAGCCTGAGCTACTGGCCAATCATTTACAATTAATATTAAGCTTCTGTGTGGTTACTTCGGAGTGGCTGGTGGGATACAAACTTCTGCCTATAGCTAAGATATTTAACAGTCCAACACCTCATGACATATCACTTGACCGCAAACCAACAAAGTCATAATGGCCTCTAAAAAGACGAAGTCTAATTCAAAGGAACTAGAATCTTAGGCTGTGACTACTTTCCCTGAGAAGAGTGACAGGTTCCATGATGTGACCAATGCCTGCACCTCTGTGACACCTGCAACAGTGTTTGCATAATTATCTCCACAGTCAGCCTTTGGGAAGACAATACAATTGATAAAGCACCTTAGTTAGTCCTTGAAAAATGGGCCACTATTCTAAGGCCTGCCCTGCATCCTTAGGTGAAAATCATGAGGGCAAAATGTGGGCAGTAACAGAAAAGGAACAGAAGCAATTGCTTTACTTCTGTCTTCACAGTGCTGCTGAGTGGGCAGAAGTGCAAGAAACGCAGGCAGCCTGCTCATCTCCTAGCAGGATGTAGGAAGAGATTCTTTCAGAAATAAATTAATTAATTAATAATAAAAATAAATTAAAAAAGGAGTGCTTGGGAACAACCAGGTTTATAGCTATATTCTTTAAGGACTGATAAGGTCAGATTAGTCTGCTCCTAAATAGAAAGTGTGAAATAATAGAGTCTAGCCCTTTAAGATGCTGGAAGCCTTACAGTGTTGCTGTGAACACTGTGACTGTTGACATCCGCTCCCACCATCAGTCACCTGCAGCTAGCGTATGAGTACAGACAGAGATCCAGGTTCAACTGGGATAGAGGAAGGTTGAAATTAGAATACTAGTTTAAATGAAGGTCTCAGTGGTGTTGGCTGCAGGTACAGCTGCATCCAGCTACAGCTCACCTGGCCTCATGCTCTACTTCCAGAACACTCGAACTATTTATCTTTATGGTTTAGCTTCCTTCTCCAAAGGCAAGATGTGATCTGCAAGATGACTCAGTGGGAAAAGAAGCTTGCAACCTGCCTCCTGACAACCTGTTCCTGACCTCCACATTTGTGTGTAAGGTGCACACAAGTGTGTATACACACACACACACACACATATTTTCTGGGCCTAGGCAAATCTGAATCTTACAGGGTTGGCTCCAATTTCACTTTGTTGTTAAACCTTTGCTGTGATCCCTGAAGGAGGAGGAATACCCTAAATAGCCATTTTTTGGTCTCATCCTTGGAGGAGAGAAGGTGATTCCACCCTTTCTAGAGTGATCTGATGAAAAGGTGAGTCGGGCAAGCAGAACCTGCCCATCATATGCTGTGTGTAAGCAGAAAGCCCCGCAAAGATCAAATACTTCCAGTCCTTCAATCATGTACATGTCCTAAGTCCCGGCTGAGTGTTATAAGTTATTCATTTTCAAAGCACATTGCTAAAAATTGTTAAAAATAAGAGTCATGATTGGGCTAGAGAGTGGCTCAGTGATTAAGAGCACTGACTGTTCTTCCAGAGGACCTGAGTTCGGTTCCCAGTGTCCACATGGCAGCTAACAACTGTCTGTGGTTCCAGGATCTGACACCCCTGCACGGTTGTGCATGCAGGCAAGACATCAATTCACATAAAATAATAATTAAAAATATTTTAAAAGAGTCATGATCATTACTATGTCTAAATAGAATAATCTTGTATGTTGTAAAAGAATGTACCAGAGACACACACTATAGTCATAAAAATTATCACCAGACTTGAGGAACAGGTATCAAGTTCCTGGGCTTCTTACTGACTTTTCCCCCATACTGAGCAAAGCTGAGGGATAGATCCTGTAGCTGCTAAATGGAGACAGTCTGGAAAATGGATGCCAATGACTCCACCACTTCAAGCTTTCTCTCTCTCTCTTTCTCTCTCTCTCTCTCTCTTTCACACACACACACACACACACACACACACACACACACACACACACCCTTCTTCCCTGTTGGGTGAGTTAGTCCAGTTATGTGGACAGTCTTTAATGAGACCAAGAAATTATCTCCTAAGGTTGATGTGAAGTAATGCTGGCAAGGTGCTTAGATTAAGTGCAGGCACTTAAGCGGGTCACTTTTAGCATTGCCGTGAGCATCTCAGCCACTTAAGGCCGTTCTTTGTGTACGTTGGGGACTGATACTTTGAGCTGATGTGGACCATGTGCTGTCTCTTCATAAGCCACACTAGAGAACTGCTCTCAATAATTCTATCAGAAGAAAAAGTGGTTCCCACTGATTTAAGAAAGCCAGGCTTCCTTTGTAGCTCTCCTTCCCTTCTCCTCATTAACATCTATCTAGAAAGGTATGATTCCAAATACAGCTGATAGTCTTTTTCAAAAATTACATTTTAGGAGCTGGAGAGATGGGTCGGTCGGTGGTTAGGAACACTGACTGCTCCTCGGAAGGACCAAGGGTTTCTATTCAGAGCATCCATGTGGTGGCTCATGGACATCTGTAACACTGTTTCTGAGGATCTCATATCCTCTTCTGGCTTTATGGCAAAACACCCATATATATAAAATAGATAATAAAAAATAAATAAATTGATTTTTGTTTGTGTATGTGTATACATGTATTAGCACATATGTCAAGTGGTATTTGTGGAGGCCAGAGAGCAACTTGCAGGTGCCCATTTTCTAAGGGTCAATATTCTCATCTTCAGGTGCCCAAGTCCATTACATAATATTGTGGAATTATCATAAAATCTATATGAGATAGATACAATACCTACTGCAATCTAATTGTTATGGTTACATTGCCTCGCTTAGAAAGTAATGACAGAAGTCTGCACATGTAGACTGGTGTAATCTGAGTCAGTGGGTGTGGAGAAGCTGGGGGTAGAAACACAGAATGCAGTCAGAGATGTCGTGACCAGTATTTCTTAACTAGACAGACATGTGAAATCACCTTTGGGGCTTCAAAAACCACTCCCATTTAGGATCCAGACATGGGGTGTCTCTCTGTAGGCATCTTATTTTGGGAAGAGGCACAAGTGACCCCTTTGTATACCTGCAGTTAAGAACTCTGAGTCAGCAGCATACAGCTCATTCAACCTGGAGAGACACCAGAATTCCCATGCCTGGTCCCTCCCAGGCCAACTGAGTCAGGAACTGAGCAATTGGGTGCTAAAAGTTCTTTTGATGATTCTCATGGGTGGGGACATTATCTAGGATGTGCTGACAGATGAATCCACCATTGTACTCCCATGTCCAAAGCAGGGGTCATGGATGACCATCAGCATAGCTGAACGGGACGAGGCATGACTGAGTACTAAGAGGGATGAGGGATGCTTACCTCTCTCACACCCACTCAGGCTCTGGCATTGACACTTGTCTTTACCCAGCACAAGGGTCTGGGATGGCACAGTGTGATTATTAGTGTAAAATGTCAACATGACAGATCTGGAGTCTTCGAGAAGATGGGCCTCTAGGAATGACTAGGAGGCAGAGGGTATCTTGACTAAATTAACTGATATGGGAAGATACATTTTAATTGTGGGTAGGGCCATTTTTCAGGATAGGAATCCAAGACTGTTGCTAAAGAATGTGAACCAAGCACATATTCGTCACTCTCTATTACTGACTGTGGAAGCAACATAACCGGGTACTTCCAAAGCCTTGACTTTCCTGCTAGGACAGACAGACTATATACCCTGAGCTGTGAGATAAAATAAGACTCTTAAGTTGTTGTTATCAAGAATATTTCAGGAAAGCAATAGGAAAAGAAACTAAGATTCTGGGGTCTTGTGGGTGGTGGCCCAGACTGGTCACCTTGTATCTCAACTGTACTTTAACTGTGGTTAATGTGCAAACATATTAGTCAGCAGAATGATAGAACAGAGGCTGTTCTGGCCTGGGCAGGGCCTGTTCTGCAGGAGAAAGTTCACACAGAGTTAATTTGTGTCCATTTTCTACCCTGCCTGACCTGTCAGAGAAATTCTAACTGGACAGTGATGAGTACCTGACAGCAAACCAGCTCTACAGTACCCCAGAAAAGCTGTCTGTTGAAATCTACAAGTGCAGAGGTAGAGGTGAAAGAGACAACTACCCATTTTCTTCTTTATAATCTATGTGTATGGGTATTTTACCTCCATGCATGCTCACCATGAGTGTGGTAAGTGCTTATGGAGGCCTGAAGAGGGTGTTCAATGCCTTGGAACTGGAGTTACAGATAGTTGTGATGCCATGTAGGTGCTAGAAGTTAAACATGGATCCTCTGGAAGAACAGCCAGTGCTCTTAACCTCTGAGCCTTCTTTCCAACTGCAAACTAGTCATTTTTTCATCATTTGATTTTAATTCAAATACACCCATGAACTTAAGTAAGCATCTCTGTGAGGCTTGCATGGTGCATAGTTTCCTCTGAGGCAGCTGTTCTTCCCCAAAACAGGTGTTTCCTGTCATCCACAGTTAACACACCTTTTTCAGAATCACCTCCATGCCCCACCAAGTGCATGTGCTTTTTAAAGCTCATTTTAAAGATGTTCATAACATACAAATAACGTTTTTTAAAAAAAAGCTACAAAGAATATCCACATGCTTTTGTACCAAAATCCAGCTCTCAGCATTTGAAAAACAAAGGAGGGGGCTGGAGAGATGGCTCAGCGGTTAAGAGCACTGACTGTTCTTCCAGAGGACCTGAGTTCGATTCCCAGCATCCACATGGCAGCTAACAACTGTCTGTAATTCCAAGATCTGACACCCTTACACAGTTATACATGCAGGCAAAACACCAATTCACATAAAATAAATAAATATATATTTTTTAAAAGAAAAACAAAACAGGGAGAGGGGTTGATAATATGGCTCTGTGGATAAATACTTGCTTTAGTAGTGTGAGGAGCAGAGTTCAGATCCCTAACTAGGCAGGCTTGTGACCACCTGCAATGTCAGTACACAGAAGGCAGAGATAAGGGTCCCTGGAGGAAGTAGACAAGCCAGATTAGTTATGTCAGTGAACTCTGGTCCACTGAAGGACTCTGCCTCAAAGAATAAAGAGGAGAGCAGTCACAGAAGAGACCTGTCAGCATAAACCCCAGGCTTCAGCAAGTGCATGCATCTACACCCTGTGGAGGCTTGGATCAGGATGCCTCTCATAGGCTCTTCTATTTGAAGGCTTGGTCCACAGATGGAACTGTGTTTCCAAAAGCTTTGGCCAGGCCAGGTCCAGTCTCTCTCTCTGTCTCTCTCTCTCTGCTACTTGTTTGTGGATCAGGCTTAAGATCTCAGCTCCTGCTCCAGCACCATACCTGCCTGCCTCCATGCTTCCCACCACGATGGTCATGGACTAACCCTTTGAAATTGTAAGCAGACCTCTATTTACTTCCTTCTATAAGTTAGCTTGGTCATGGCATATCTTCACAGCAGTAGTACAGTTAACTCAGAGACACATGCATCCACACCCAAGGGGGCAGGAAACCTCCACATGTACTCTGTCAATTTTTTTCCATTTGCCCTTGGAACCATTGGGATTGAATGAACCATTGGGAAATAAGTAGTGGTGTAATTAGCTCATTCCTGAAAACTTGGGGGACACATTCCCACAAGAACACAGATTCTGCTATATAAATCCAGAAACCAGGACCACAATGGGCAAACTAATGTCTTTGTGCACATCTCGATCCAATCTTTACAGGTGTTCCCAAGCATCCCTAAAATATTTTTATGATACACATTACCCCCATAGTGGTTATGGACTTGGTGGTCTTTGTTGAACAAGCTGGTGAGTAGAGAAAACAATGGTTTCTACAATTCTTAGGATTTTGTTTACTTTTTTCCCCTTACAGGCTCCAGGTGTGCTGTGGTCTCTTTGGCAGATTTGGGAATAAAAGAGAGGCCCACGTAGGTCCATGATTCTCAACCTGTGGGTCGTGACCTTCAAGTGACCTTTTCAAGGGGTTGCCTAAGACCACTGGAAAACAGATATTTACAATACCATTCCTAACAGTAGAAAAATTTAGTCATGAAAGTAGCAAGAAAAATAATTGTATAGTTGGTGGTCACCATAGCATGAAGAACTATATTATAGGGTCACAGCATTAGGAAGGTTGAGAACCATGACATGGGTATTTCTGAGACCGAAGTTGCCAGCACCAGAGCTATCCCAAAGCTTCGGGCCTTTCCTTTCTTTTCACAGATCCTTAGTTCTGAGTCCATGCTGCCCTTCCATCCAACCTGAATGCATCCGGAAACAGCTACCCACTAACCCTCAGAAGCGAGGACCCTGCAGAGTATTATTTATTTTTGTTTTCTACTTTGATTCTGATGTGGTCAGCAGTAACAGTGGTGCTGGTGCTGATGGTGGAAAAATTACCTCAGTTATAGACTCTTGCTCTGAAATAAATAGTGAGAAGTATAGGCCATAGTTCTACTTAGTGGGGTGTTCATGGTGTGTTTTATATGAGTGTGAAGTGGTCTGGTTGCTCTACAGTGTTTCCTATAATCTGCAATATTGAACATTTTGTGGGGTTCCTTTAAGGCACCTGGAATAACATCAATATATATAATACCTCCTTTAACAGGAACACGAAAACAGCAGGATAAAACTAATTTTCTCAGAAAATCTCTACTGATATCTTGCAAAACTAGGCACCCAAGAGCCTAGCTTTATACTGAGACAAGGGCTTTCTCTTGAACTGACACCCATCTACAACACATGGTATATGCTGTACCTACAATCATCTTACAAAGGCTATTTTTCTTTAGTGTCTGACACTGTCTGCCTCTGTAAGGCCAGCTTCTTGAGAATGTTCTAGATAATGTAACATTTACTGCAGGTCATTGTGAAGTACAATGCACCTCTGTGGGCCTGACGTCAGCATCTCCAGAGATGTGGGAGATCCAAAGGGCTGACCACTTGTCACTGAACTCTAGCTTGGGTGTGTATGACTGCCATTCATCACCTTGGGCAATGAGTAGGTGTGGCATAATTTCACCAGTGATTCACAGTGTTCAAATATCACAAACTACTTTTAAGTTGGTTTATAGTCCATGCAGATTCATCCATCGCTGGGTCCATACGGGGAACACTCAAAACCAGGCACAGTGTGTATCTGTATACTTTTCTAGAACCATCCATTCTCAGTCCATGTGCGGCAGGATTGTGGCCCTGGGCCTCCTTATATCACACACTACCTAACTGACCATAAGCACCAGAAAAAAAGAAACAGCACAGACATTAAATGAATCCAGCAAAGATTCTGGGAAAACAAAAAAATACCACTATGCCTTGGGAAACCCTAAAAAGAAAAGATCAGAAGCATGCCTGATCTAATCTGTAACTGCTTGTTATATACAAATCTGACCACTTTCAATGGACTAACACGCTTCACTTAGAAAACATTCACATGAATAATGTCAGCAAATTGGAACAGCAAATACATTTAACATAGACACAAAAAAGATAGAGGTGCCTTTTCTAGGATACCCCAAGTTCCTCTTGTTGAGAGAGACATTTCTGATCATGATAGAGTTGATGCTTTTCTTTAACTGGCTAGTACTTCTAAATTTACAAATACAAAATTAAATATGCATATGCCTGCTATTGTTGTTATGGGACCAAGAGCTTGCTGGTGTACAGGATGGGCACAGAGGCTTTTCCAAGCAAAAGTCAAGGAGAACGCATACCTGCTCTTTGGATGGTACGAGAAGTTCCTCGATCATCATGCTGTCCCTCGCGTACGAGCTTCTGTTCAGGGTGTACGACCTATCCGAACTGAAGGAGCGGAGGCTGGTGTGTTTACAGTTACCCGTTCAACAGTAGGGGATGATGATGGTAGGGGATGAAAGAAAATAAATGCATGCAACTTAAGAACAGGCAGGATGGCTAAAAATACCAACAAATGTGCTTTTTTATTTTTTTATAAAGATATCAAAAATTCAATTTTTTAGACGTACTAAATTTCATGACTGAGATTTTTAAATTTGGTCAATTTCTTTTTTTTAATATTTATTTTTATGTGAATTGGTGTTTTGCCTGCATGTATAACTGTGTAAGGATGTCAGATCTTGGAATTACAGACAGTTGTTAGCTGCCATATGGATGCTGGGAATCGAACTCAGGTCCTCTGGAAGAACAGTCAGTGCTCTTAACCGTTGCTGAGCCATCTCTCCAGCCCAAAGTTGGCCAATTTTGAGTCAATTCTGTTAGACGAAATGCATGATGGCTTCCGATACTCCATTATGGTGCTGAAGCAGTGTGGCATTGAATAAAGAGCTTCTACCTACCAGTGTTTCTCTTTTTTTTTAATAAATTATTTATTTACTTATCTATTTCTCTAATGTGCATTGGTGTTTTATCTACATGTATGTCTATGTGAGGCTGCCAGATCCCTTGGGACCAGAGTTACTGGCAGTGGTGAACTGTCATGTGGGTGCTGGGAATCGAAGCCTGGTTCTCTGGAAGACCAGCCATCTTTCCGGCCTGAGCCAAAGCGTTTCTTAAGAGGAAGACTTTATGTTAGAAGTGCATCTTTCTGTGTGCTGCCTTTCACTCTTAGATGGAACTGTGTCTGCTGTGGTGGGGTCTGCTAAGAGCTCTGGTGTGGAGCTGATACCAGACATTTTCAAGAAGAAAAATAGAAACAGTCACATGCATCTCTTGGTCATGGTTCCAGGAGACATTTACATTCCCTATCTTCAAATCCCATTTTTCCTTGGCTCTACCTTTTCCTTCTTTATTCTTGTTCATTCTTATCCTTTCTAGAATATTCCCTAGGCACTCTCCGAATGTTCCAGGTTCCTCCATATTCTGGAAGATGGCTCTAAAAGGTTACCTCGGTTAAGACTGCATCTAGCCACAGAAGTCATGTGAAATCAGAGTTATCATTAATCTTAGTCTTGAGTTAATGGCTTTATTATGATCCTTTGGGGACAAAGAGGATGGTAGCTGTAAAGAACTGCTTGGCGAGTGTCATTTTCTACTCAACCTCCTACCTTACTCAACTGGCAGACTGTCAGAAAAGAATGCCCTGTCACCTCTCTGTGACAGGGCTTCCTTCCCATCTGACCTTACATGAAGCAGAGCTTCAAGATGGGAAAGAGCTGAGGTGAAGCCTAGACATGACTCCCCTGTTGTGAAACATCTCCAACTAGCATTGTGCACACTGACACTTTTTCATTTTGGTGTCCTCATGGGTGTAGGGAATCCTCATCCCTACCACAGGAAGTTAGTATTTTTCTTTGTAATATTGTTCACTTAAATTATAAAGTGGGTCTAAGTAGGACTTAGAATAATGTTGAGTCAGTCAAATTGTAGCATTGTCTTTGCTGTGTGAGTATGAGTGTGTATGTATGTGTGTGTGTGTGTGTGTGTGTGTGTGTGTGTGTTTGTGAATGGGAGAAAAGAAGAGAATAGGGAACATGTGCCCTTTTGCACAACGGCATCTCTCTCCCTACTGTCTACTAGCCGAAATGTTACCTGCTATTACACACTGCATTCAAAGTGCTGCACAGAAGGTGGACGATCTTTCAGGACTTGAGTTTCAACTTTCTCTGAATCTCTTGCTCATCACTCTGACTCAGAACTAAGATTCATTCCAAGGTCATTATCAAACATGCTCAGCAAATATTTACTGACGGAGGAGCATGATCCAGGCACATAGGTGCCTCTCAGCAAGCCATAGGCCTGCACGGTCAGGCCAGTCATGTGATGATAAGGCCTTCTTTATCCTCCTTATTTCAATCGCATTTCTTCCTTTCCTCCTCTTTCCAGGCCCTTAGCTCTTCTTTGACACAGTGAAAGCTTCCCTTGAATACTTTCCTTCAACACTATGCAATTTCATCCAGGGATGGTAACACGATGGAGCAGGATCAGTGGCCCCTGGTCACATGTGATGCCTAACCGCTTGGGCTATGGCTAGCACAGCTGAAGATTAGATCTTTAAACTGGACCAAATTTAACACATTTGAATTTAAAGACACACAGGTAACAAGTGGCTACACTATTTATCTGCTAGTGTCTTTTCTGGACATGTGGCTTCACTGAAATGATTTGAGAAGTCCTAGAGACCTCATTCTATACACTGTCTAAACTATACATTTCTTCAAATCAGGATCAGCATTCCATGATACATTAAAGTTAAGCTGTAATCAGACTGTATAGAGCAAACATTTAAAAGCTTTTAAAGATTGGTGAGCCTTTCCTTTGAGGATCCTTCTCCAGCATCCCCTCCTTGTTTGTCTGGGATAGCTGCAGACCAGAGTTCAGACCTGCTGCTAGCCACAGAAATGCTTAAAGTTGTGATTTCTAAGGCGATCCAGACCAGACCTGCTTCCATCAGATGGACAAACCCAGGAAATCTACCAAAGGTCCCTCAAACTCCCTGATTCACTACAGGACACTCAGGACCAGATAGTGTTGATTATTTACCTAAGGGAGTCTAGAAAGCCTTAAATTGTTTTTTAACCAAGGTCAGAGAGATTATTTGTAGCCATCATTGAAATCTCAGTGTTAGATGCAAGGCCTGTTAGGAAAACATGCTGACTTGCACTAAAACATCACTAGGGTGTCTAGGACAGCTCAGACAGCCAAGCAAACAAACCAGACTATTTCTTTAGATCTGACAAAACCTCCTCCGTTCTGCACACTACAAAACTGGTTAAGAGAAAGGAATTCCCTTAGTGTCCATTCTCTATTACATAGGTAAGATTCCTTTTTATAGATTTTTTTCCCTTTTTATAGATTTTTTTCCTAAAGCTGAGCAGAAAAATAAAAAAAAAATCTTTTTAAAAAGCACATTGCAGGCTAGCATAGCACAGCACACCACAAATGCTGAAGAAAATAAAAATGGGAACACGGGTCAGGGACAGGCAGAGAAACACCACAAAAGCACCACATTTTCTTACCTTATCTTGGGACTATTTTAAAGTATTTTTTAGAAAAAAAGTAAAACCAGGAGAAACACAATGTAAAAGAAAAAAAAAATCAGACAGGGAAAAAAAGAAAAAACAAATGTTATGGTTGAATGAATTATACATTAAATGTCCCGTTAAATGTTACACTCAGAATTACTGACTTGATAATGCTCTAATGAGACACTGTAGCAATATTAAAGTATTAATTATTTAAAAATATAGCTATAAAGTATGCTGTTAGAAATATTTGCCTCTGAGCATAACATGAGTCGTCAATATGAAAACGATGACTTACATATAGCAGCAACAGGTAATGGAATAGTCAAAATCAGAGACAAGAAATCCTTAAAATTATCTTAAAACAAAACAAAAAAATCATAAGAGATGATACTTAGACTTAGCTCACTGGAAGCGAGTGGCTAGAATTTCCTACAAAGGATATATTACTAAAATGTGAGGATGGAGAAAGCAGCTCACAGTGGGTGTACAAATGGTACCCAACTCTACACGAGAGACAAAAACCAAGGCCCTTGAAGGGCCCAGACATTTTAGTTTTAACTTCTTAGAACTTGATTGAAATATTGCATATTTTAAAACCAACCTCCCCTCCCCCACTGCTGACACCTGTTCCTATCAGGTTTGCAAGGCTTCTAGGGACTATTTATAAAGAAAAAAAAAATCTACTAAGTTATCTGATATTTTTTTTAAAAAGGCAAACTCAAGAAAAGGCGATGCAGTGTCTAAACTGTTCTCAGCCACAGCGCTGGGAACAAACCCCAAGGTTTACTCTGTGGGGAGTGCCATTTACTATTAGACAATGAAACTTTTTACAGCGGATTCCTAAACTATAGGAAAATGTCCTGGGGCTCTTGCTTAGAAGGTTTAATTATTAGCTTTAAAATAACTTGACAGTCAGCAAACATGTCGCTGAGCCACACTAGGGGAAAAGAATTCCCAGCTTTTTGGACAAGGTCCTGTTTCCTTTACACTGGAGAGTCAACCCCCCCCCCAAGTCAGCTGTAAGGACTGAATTAGTCCTTTTGCTATCCATAACTCTTGGTAAATCACTGTTACACAGGCCACTTGGCCAACACACTAAAGGCAAAAATCTCAACTGCTTACCCACGCAAGCAGGTTTAATAATTTGTTGGTTTTTTTTTTATCATTAAAGGTGTTGCCAATCAACCATGAATTAATTTTCCCTAACAAAGTATAGCAAATAATTCATATGCAATTTTCTTACATATCCATAACTAGAATTTCTTCCAGTACGGAGCAAGCTACCTTTGAAATGTGACACCTGGACTGGTTTTCCCATTTATCAGGGAGCTTGTCTGGTAGCTTGCTGGAAGCAGACTGTGTATGGACACACCATTGATATGCTCCCTCACAAGAGACTAAGCACAGCCAACGACAAAGAAATAGCAGAGCATGTATGTTCGCATCGAGAACATTCCACAGATTTCACATTGCATCCAAAGAGCATGTTCTGGAATCATGAGGAGGATGGAGATGATACGGGCTCATGGTTGTTGCAAGTGGAACTGGGGTGGGGGTGGTAATCAAAGTACCTGGCAGACCGGGCTCCAAGACTGAAGCCCACATAACCCTCGGCTGGCAGGGAGTCATCACCCAGTTCCTTGAGGTCCTGTGGCCCCAGATACTTGTCAGTGTCCCCTGTGATGGCATCTTCACCTGCAGATAAACAGCACGTCACAGTCAGAAGCCCTCCCTTTTGAGTATGAGGCAATTATGGAGAAAACTGCCGAGCATGATCTCATCATCCCATCCAGAAAGAAACCGTGAAGGAAGAAGTTAGTTCACCATTGCAGGGCTAATGGAAGGAGCAAACCTGGCTAGTGTTAATGATCAATGGTAAGCATGACCCCTGGTCCCTACCTGCTTCCCCTGTCCCCCAGGTCCAGTTAATTACAGAGGAGCTTATCTCTCTGGGGAGTTTTCCTCATACCACCCATGCTGATAGCCACTTGTTTGAATGGACACAGCTTGCAAAATAAAGCCTGTTTCTCTAATATTGTCCTTAAAACGAGAGAAGGAAATTGCTTTATTTAGTTATTTACTTGTGGATATTGGTGTGCAGACGCCCACGGTGTACCTGTGGAGTTTACGGGACACCTGTGTGAGTTCCTGGGATCAAACTCAGCCAGGCTTGGCGAGTGCTTTTCCCAGCAGAGTTATCTCACCTGTCTGGGAAAGAGAAACCAGTTTCCTCTCAGGGTTTCGGTTTGGGGCATATCTACTCTGAGTTTTGTGAGTTCATCATGGAAACTGTAACCATTTGCCTGGGAGACCTCAGAGCACATTAATGTTGAACTGTTTCTAAACCTATCAGATGAACAAGTCACCCCCCAGCTGTTCCCACAAGTGGACATCTACTTGCAAAGTGATGCTTCGTTCCACAGAGGTGAGGTGGGGACTCCTGCAGCTGGAAAAAGGGACCACAGGAACTTCACTCAGACCAGCCACACAAAGAGTTAACGCCTGCACACTCACTGCTCTTACAAGCTCTGTATGCCTAGTGAGCTCACACGGAAAACCACATTCCAAGAGCAACAGGGCAGGTTTTTCAATCGGCTTTTGCCCTCTGGGATGTTTCTCATCCCTTCCAAAGTAAAGCACAGACAGCAGAAAGTTCCCTCAACACCGATAAACCTAGTCCTTTTAAAAAATTATTTTTCTTTCCTTTCGGTATACAAGTTAGCTGGCCCAAAGCGATTCCAAATGCGTATATGCTAAAAGGTAAGCGAGTCATGGCTCCACTCTTCCATTCAGTACTGCTTACAATTTCCATTCATTTCAACCACAGGAGCTCAACTTTTTAGCAAACCAATCAGGTCTTGAAACACACTGACAACTACTGGTTTTTTGGTTGTTTTTTTTTTTTTTTCAAACGTGAAAACTAAGCAGATTGACTTTCTGCTGCTACTCAATGCCACACTAATTTAACTAAATATTCACAAGGGGTTATTTGCAATATTTCTCCATCAGAAGCAAAACTAGCGCACACCAAGCAGGAATTAAAGAAAGATCTTACTGTGTGGCAAAGCCATTTCCACCACGCTGAGTTGAGGAGTACTTTCCTGAGGCTTCCAGGAATTCCTTAAGCAGAAGTGAGCCGTCCACACCAGCCCCAATCCACACCAGCCTGAACAACCCTTCCCCGGTCAGTTCTGTCTTCACCGGGGCCGGAGAACTTCCCTCAGCATCTCCGTCTCCTCGAAGGCGACTGAGCAACTGTACATCTTTCCTCACTTTTTAGACTCCGAAGATTACAAAAAAAAAAAAAAAAAAATTCTCGGACAGAAACATTCAAAAAATTTTATGTGGCAACACTTAATAGCGACGAACATCCTTCTGATCACTCTGCAGACATCCTTTCAAAGTGCATTCTGATTGGATTAAGAACTCCCTGGCAAGCCTCTTGCAGGACCCAATAGTGACATAAATGCAAGCCCAGGAGTTATTTGTATGTAAATATGAGGACTGCCGGGGTGTAGCCTTTCAGTAACTTGATACCAGTGCCTGCCGGGAGTGTCTGGGACCCTCAGAAGGGGCTGAGAGCGCGCAGGGCACTTCGTGTAACTGGGAGACTAGGAGATGGCCCTCCTTAAATATGAATGAAGAAACAGCCAAGTCAGGTACAGGAAAAGCAAACACTGGAAGAAAACAAAGAATAAGCCGGAGCAGGAGTGGCTGGGAGCTGCAGGCAAACTTTCAACTTTGGTCCCGGCCTGGGAACACGGGAGCCTCTGTTATTTATGGTCCCAGTCAGGTGGAAGGAGGGCAGGAAAGAAGGGAGGGGCCTGCCCTTGGGTGGAGGTTGGGAAACTGTGGGGCCAGGGAAGCAGCTGCGACAGCAATGTGTTCCCAGGGACACCACAGATCAAACACAGACACAGATCAACAGGGCAGCACCCAGAGAGAGAACCGGAGAGAAAGGGGGCTTCCCGGTAGGCTATCGTAGGCTATCGAAGCAACTAGCAGCATTCTGGGAAGTTACTGCAATTTTTGGATATGCTCAGGTCTTGGTTTACAGGTTCTCACTCCTGAGGACTCTAGAAGTCGATAGAAGCCCATGCAAGCAGGAAGAGAAGACTGGGTCCAGGAGGTGACATTGCCACCTCCTTATGAAGATGTTTTTGCTCTGAAATGTGGGGTCTCTCTCCTAGGGGTTACCGTCCTGTTTTATGTGGTCAGTGAGAAGACAGACCTCTGCAGGTTCCACTGGGGTATGCCTCAGAGACCGTTCCCATTGCACCCCCTAACATACACTCCAGAATAGCTGGGTAGCTAGTCTAGGAAGTTAGCAGAGGTCTTTGAAATGTAAGTCAATGTGCCAGCCAAGTCTTATTTAATTATGTATTGAGAATTTTATACATGTGTACAATGTAATAGATCATATCCACCACCACCCCTTATTTCTCTAGTTCGACATCTCCCTGTCCCCCACACAGCTTTTGTGTACTCCTTTTTTTTATTTTTTTATTTTTTTTTAGACATAGAGTCCAGTCAGTGCAGCTCAAGGGTACACAGCCATCCAGTGGACAAGAAGAGCCTATCTGTGGCCACACCCGCAGAGAAGAGTGAGTGATTCTCCCTCTGTCCGCTATCTATGGCCAATAGTTCCTCATTTAGGGGTGGGGCCTCAGGAGCCCTCCCCCATCCATATACATCTACCCTCTTAGCATGTTGCCTAAATACAGAGAGATTTGAATCTGTAAGGGTGGGGAGGGTTAGAAATAAAGCTCTCTCTCAGGATCATGAATGAGCGAATGAATCGGACTCATCAATGTTAAGATGATCTGTTCTAATCTGCTCAGCCTGGCTACAATCAACAGGATACCTACAGAAGTAGGCAGGAAGCCAACTACAGTATCCACACACTGAAAATGGGGGGGGGGGGAGGCAAGGCTGCAGAGAGAGGTGTCTGAATGTCAGGGTGTTTGTTTTTCCATATCTAAAAACCACAAGCTAGCCTGTTTAGCAAAGCCTTTAACTCAAGCTTGCCTCCCTCATGGCCTGGGATGTGGAGTGCGCCTCCCCCCTTCCCCAGCACTCCACAACCCTTCCACACTACCCTGGCTCACCTGTTGGGGAGTTACTTCAGTCTCTGCAGATCCTTATGCTTCGAGACTTTGAGCCTGTGCAGAGTGTCTGTTCTTCCCCACGGTGACAAATTTCTCCCTCTCTCACTTTCTACTTACACGTGAGAGGGGTAGTCTTCCCCAAAATGTCCTGGGCCTATGCCTAGCCTCTCACACGGCCTTGTGGGGTCTTCTGGATGGACTGCATATTTGAAGTGTCCTATTGATAGTTTTGGAATTGATGCTGAAACAAGTTGTGTTTTTAATTTTCAACTCTGCATGTTACAAGTGATTTGGTGTTCTTCCGGGATAGAGCTTGGTGAAGCAAGCATGGTTTTTTAACAGCAGGGCCTTTGATTTTCAGAGTGGACACCATGAGGCCATGAGAAACTCTGGAGTAGGGTAAGGATGGTAGCTGTGGATATGATAACCTGCCCGGCAGTGGTGGCGCACCCCTTTAATCCCAGCACTTGGGAGGCAGAGGCAAGTGGATCTCTGTAAATTCAAGGCCAGCCTGGTCTACAGAGCTAGCTTTAGGACAGTCAGGGCTATATAAAGAAACCCTGTCTTGGATAACAAAAACAAACAGAAAATGATGACTTGCGACTTGCCTGACCATAAACATGTCCTCACAATTTAGCATAACGCAAACATTTCTTTGAAAATGTCGAACTTAAGAAATAAAAGCAAAACTATTCTTTTAACTGTTTGTACAGGAGGTGTTCTGGATGTAGATTCTAGCTCTAGCATTTATGACCAGAAAGCCTTTATGATGTCTTTCAGCTGCTTTGAGCCACAGCTTGAACCTTTACAAAAGGTGACTCTTCCTAGGACTTTGTTACAACTTCCTGGAAAGTTAACTAAAAGTTAGGGCAAAGCAAGTGCTGAAGCTGCTGGGATTTTGTATCAGTAACAGGTTCTTCCTGTTCTTCCCCAGGGCCCGGATATCTGTGCCCACCAATTGATAGTCACCTTTAAATTGCTACTATTTACACTGATCCAGGCAAAATCGGGAGGTTCAGCAGACATTCCCTGTGCACCACAAGGAATGAATGATTAAACTATAACAACGAAATGAATCCTCCCACCTCTCTGTGTAAAACATTCTATAATTATCATCTAACACAACACACTGGTATACTGAGGTTTGAATGAGATGAAATGTGTTCAACAATGTGATTGATTCCAATACTCTTTACAATAAAACAAAACTGGCTAGCAGCTGCTGCTTACCAACAGATTCAAGTATTTATAAGCTAGTAGAGGTAATGGATGATATTCTTAGTTTAACATTTATATATTATCATCAATATGTTATTTAAAAAACTAAATATTTCAGACACTGAAGTACTGTTGTAAATATGTATAAAACACCAAGGGCCATACATTTTTACTTCCCAAGAAGTGAAAAGTGCATGAGTCTACCCTAGATTGATACTTGATGGTGGGTAGACAGGATTGATAGCTGGGTAGTCATGTTATAAATAGTCTTGACTATGTTTTGGCAGGGAGGCTGTTCATCTCTACAGTTGCTCTCTCTACCTAAACTTCAGTGAACTCTGTTGTTCTCTGCCCATGTCACGTGTAGGGCCCTCACTTGAATCTGATTGGCTAGAGGTTTGACTAGTAAAGTCCAGGGAAAGTGATTTTTCAGAGTCTCTGGATCTTAGACGAAGAAACCCTGTAGTTTCTCAGTGAGCCTCTTGGAAATGCTTGTCTGTCCCTGGCCAGTCTGATGTAAGGAATGTGATCAACACTAAACCAACATAGTATAAAGAAGCTTGAAGTTTATGTAGAGCGAGGCAGAGGTTGTGGAGAGGGAGAGGGACTGAGAAAGGAAAAAGAGAAAAAAAGAGAGGCAGAGGAGTGTGGGAGGGAGGGAGAGAAAGATAAGGGGAGAAGGGAACGGAGGGAGGCAGTGCCTGTAAGCTCGATGCCCTTCTAGCTATCCTAGTGGAAAAACCAGACTTTGGATGATGAGGCCATGCGCACCTGGTCACGTGACTGCGACTCCTGCTTCACGCTGTTTTCTGACGCCATCTCATGAAGGTTGGCGAGATTGAGATCGTGCATTAAAACACTGGAGATAGGTGGTTTGTTCTCTAATAGGTGACCACAATGGAAACAAGAAACAAGGTCCAGAGGTCACATGCTGCTTGCTCAATATGTCCCTGGCCAACTCCTTAGTTACATTTCTCAGCAGTCTTCACAGGAAGAGAAAAACAGATCTCAAGCAAGTAATGTGGCGCGATGCCGTAGGGTGAGTTTCCAGCCTGGAGTTCTGACTTTATGCTTTTCTTTTTTAAAAAATTTATTTACTTTTATTTATGTGCATTGGTGTTTTGCCAGGGACTGTCAGATCCCCTGGAACTGGGTTGCGGGGAATTGAACCCCGGGTCCTCTAGAAGAGCAGTCTTTAACCATCTTTAACCACCAAGCCATCTCTCCAGCCTGACTTTATACTTTTCTAAGCTTTGATATTTGGGCACCACTGTCCTTCCTACTAACCCTTTTCTGTCAGTAATCTACCAGAACCCAACCTCAAAACAACTGTAATCCCTCCGGTCACCACACCATGGGATAAAAACACCACTGGCAGGATTTCACTGGATTCCCAGCTATCTCCCACCGGCCTCACCATGCCTCAATAGAGAGGAGATTCCTCAATCTACAGAGGGCCACACATAGAGTTGGAAACTTGGTCTTCCTGGAAAACAAGAATGGCTTCAGAAACAAGGAGAGAATGAACACAGACGTGTTAAATGATATCCCCTGGGTTCCAGTTAGCGCTCCACACTTAACCTAACCTCCTTCCTGTCTTCACCATGCCTTCAGTGACCCTTTCTACACTGCAGAGCAGAAAGAAACAGTTCTTGGCCGAATGTGGGAATGAATTTTCTTGCCTTGGGCTTGGCCTCTCCTTTCCCTCCCTTTTCTCCTCCTCCCCCCTCCTCGCCTCTTTTTCCTCTTCTCTCCCCTCACCCTCCCCTCCTCTCTCTGTGTTCCTTCTCCCTCCCTCTTCTTCCTCTCTATGTAACTTTCCTGTAACCTTTCCCATCCGCTCTGCACCACAAAACCCATTTGTTGCTTTTCTAGGGACTTGGAGTTCTTTTTCTATCTGGAGAAACTCGCCCAAAATAGCGAAACCAAACTATAGTTAGACATTTTGCTCAGAAGGGCTTTACTTCTTGTTTTGTGAAATGCAGAAGCTCCCCCTCCCCTCCCCAAAGAAGATGTGTTTTGGAACATTAAAAGGTGAAGTAGCACAGAAGTCCTCCAAGCAAATAATAGCCCCAAGCCTCCAAATGACATGAGATTGGAAGCAGCCAGATGAGAAATTCAGAGGGGTGTAATTTGCACAGCCCACTGTTTAGCTGGGAGCTGACTGCTCCACACACAAGCGCTTCCCAATCAACCTTAGAATGCTTCAGGTGACTGGAAGGCTTTAAAATGTGTTTTTTTGATCACAGCCAAGAGAGACAATGAAAACGGCTCAACAGTGAACCTTTTCATCATTATCAGTCTTCTGGACAAGAGCATACAGTTGGATCACTAGAATCAATACTTCAGTTTATTGAGCATTTACTGTGCTCTGGACACTGTGTTTGGTGCTTTGTGTATTATCTCATCTAATTCACTCCACCTACTCTTTCTACGTCAGGAGCAAGCAAACCATGGAATAAGTAAACCAAGGGCATCGAGGCTTTGAGAAAGGTGGGCTATCAAAGGCTGGAGACTGGGCCATGGAGCCCTTGATCTGTCTCCTCCAGTGTGCTGCCGGGAACTCAAAGTCCACTGAGTAAGTACTGCTGACAGTGGTGATGAGCGAAGCTCCCTGAAGGCAGCGGGTGTCTTCTGGATTCCCTCTGGAGGTCCCTGAACACTGCCCAGCACAGCGCCAGGGCTCAATAAATGTCTGAAATGATTGGCATATCAGTTATATAATCTAGGAAGAAGGCAGCCCTGTACCAGAGTGAAAAGGAAGGAGACTTTTTCACCAAAAATGCCTCTACTTCGTGTATTTTGAACCATGTGCATTTATCACCTACTTAGAAGCAAAATAAAGTCAACAAAACAAAACAGAACATAGGGGATGCAGATCAAGCACATAGGCTCCATGTTGCATCCATTGCAAACACATACACAAGCCTGCCAGGTGAGCATCAGGGTGGACCATGATGTGTACCAGTGGACACCAGGCAAATATGGAGACACAGTTCCCTCCCTCACTTGCTTCTGTAAAGAATGGGACACACAGAGAAAGGACAACCCAAGAAGGAGACACACATCCACAAGCCACTTTGAAAGCAAGGGCTTTCCACACAGCGTGCATCAGGGGGTATTGAAAGTCTACACTGGCAACCAGCCCCCAAGTGACTCTGATGCTGTGGGCCTGGAACTCAGTTTGTGAACCAGTAAGCTTAAAGAATTTTACCAGTAAATATAGCCATTTTCCAGGACTGGGGACTGTTAGTGTGTTCGAGAATATCAATCTAGTTTGCCCCCCTGGGTGTGGCCATGCCTCTCAGGCATTGCCACGTCGCAGCCACCCTAACCATAACCCTAACCCCTGGGCGTGTCTACATGCTCACCCATCCTTTAAAGGAAGACAACAGGTGTCAGTGGTCCTCTTTTTATCTGCTCCCTTCCTTCTTTTCACTCTCTTCTTTCTTCTCCTCCCTTCCCCCACACTTCCCTGGATATCCAGATTCCCCAATAAACTCTAAATGGCATCCTGGCAGTGTGTTTTGTCTTTCTGTGCGCAAAATACTAACAAGGACCATACCAAATTAGATCTCTTTCCTAGGTGGGAATTCTAGAGTCACAGAAGTACTAACTTCAGAAAGAGCATTCACATGGGCTCTGTTGGTCAGTGAGATGGCTCGGGGGTAATGGAACTTTTGCCACCGAGCCTGATAATCTGAGTTCCATCTCACAGACCCTCATGGTGGGAAGGGAGAACTGACTTCTAAGTTGCCCTCTCATAACCACACTTGTGTATGCTTACACTTGCACACACACACACACACACACACACACACACACACACACACACACGCACACACTTTTTAAAAAATATAACAAAGATCTGCAGCCAGGCAGTGGTGGTGCATGCCTTTAATCCCAGCACTTGGAAGGCAGAGTTTAGCATGGTCTACAGCATGAGATCCAGAACAGGCTCCCAAGTAACACAGAAAAACCCTATCTAAAACCAACCAAACAGAAAAGTATTTTAAACATATATTTCATCAAATCAAGCCTTGAATAAAAGATTTATAATCTCATCTAATAATTAATAATCATGATAGTAAGCGCAGAAAGGAAGCCTAGTGTGGTGGCGCACACCTTTAATTTCAGCACTCAAAGGCAGAGATAGGCAGATCTCTGTGAGTTTAACATCAGCCTGGTCTACAAAGTTCCAGGCCGACCAAACAGACATAGTAAGATCTTGTTGCAAAACAAGCCAGCAAACAAATGCAAAACACACATACATGCACACAAACACAACACACGCACATGCAAACATACATATACACACACATGTACACACATATATACACATACAAATACACACACACATGCATAAAGCACAGGAAGGTGAAGACAGGAAAACGGAATCTGGATGCATCCAAGTTCTGTAGACTCTAGCTCCATTTTTCTCTTTTTGTTCTTCAGTTTGACGCTAGAACCCATGTTCACTCATGCAAGGGTTACTGCATTCAAAAGGACAAGAGATAAAGGGAGGTGGGTAGAGTTTGTACCTCCAACTTTAAGTGGTGTCTGTGTGTTCTAGGCCCATCTGCAAGGTGATGCCATCAAGCACACTCTTTGAGGACCCTGTTGCAAAGGTTAACGGCACCGCTAGAAGCTGGAGGTGGGGAGCCTGAGTGTCTCTCTCTCTCCCTCTGTCCCCTCTACTACAAATGAGCAGATAATAGGGGCTTCCATCATCTCTTAGCAGTGAGAATTGGCCATTGAGAGCATACACTCAACAATGGGATACAGTACTTTTTCACTGCATATCTCAAAACAGGAGACAATTATTGCCTGAATGGGTGCTGCACTTAACAGGTGATTTTAGAAGCCTGAAGAGCTCTATTGCCATGAGGGGTTCATGGACCCTTAGAGGGAAGACCATATGTTGCATTCTACTTTTCCCAAGACCTCAGTTTAAGATCCTGGCTTTGCAGGTGGCCAAAGAGAAAGACTGGAGTTTGACTGGCTAAGTTCACACCCCTGTGAAACAAACAAACAAAAATTGCCATTACCTCATGGAACAAATGATTCTCTTCAGGTGACTTTTTTTTTTTTAAGAGCACAAAGTCAACTCAATCCTTTGCTTGTAAGAACTCTGTTTTATTGTAGCTGGGATGGGTTTCTTTTTAAAAAGCCATGCAGCAGTTCACTGCTCCTAATCCAGGCTGTAGAGTATCTAAAGCTGGCACATATGAATCACGGCTGGAAACTTTCCAGGTGGACCAGTAAGAACATCCCCGTGATCTTGCTTAGGTTAATAAACAAACCCATCCCAGAAGGGAGAAAAGGATTCAGTGTCTCTCCTCCAGAGAGGTGGAAAGAGAAAGTTGAGGCAAACGCTGCCATTTTCTCATTGTCTCAATGCTTAACCTTGAGGCAGAAATTCCCCTTGGTTATCTCACTTTGGACAAGATGTCACACTGACTTCTGGCATAAATTCCTAAGATGAAGATAGAATACAGATAGAAGGGAGTGTGAGGTCACTTCCCATTCCCATTATGTCAAATCTGTGCCACTCTGAAAGATGACTGGACAATGACTTAGCTGCCAGCTCCAAATTCACTCTGTGAACTCAGGATAGAATGCTGGTTGCTACTTGCTAAGTTTTCATATCGCAGCATCATGCCTACTAGCTCAGCAGGTGTGTGTGTATATCCTCAAGAGTACAAGTGCCCATATGTGTGAAGATATGCATGTAACCCAGATGACATGTACCAATATCATTCTTCAGATCCCATCTACCATTTTCCTTTTTTCTTTTTTTGGATGAAGGTCTTTCACTGACCCAAAACTTACTGATTGGCTACATTGGCTGGCTAGCAAGCCCTGAGGATCTATCTTGTCCCTGCCTACACAATGTAATTTCAAGTATAACACCAGTCCAGGTTTTTTGATTTTTTTTTTTTAAATGTGGCTTCTGGGTATCAAACGCAGATCCTGTTTAAGTGAGCTATAATAACTCCAGTCTTGTGTCTACGTGTTCTTTCTTAGCCATCCATTCTACATCAAACTCACTCTAGACTTCCTTTGCCTTAGCTCTCCATTATCTGGGTGCATAGGAACCGAGTATGGAACACTGGAACTATTCACCCAGTAAGGGAGTTAAAGTGCCCACTGTGTGGCCAAAACCTGTGATCTTCTTGTACCTAAACTATCAGCACTAAACGAGGTGAAGAACACTCATCTGTTGGTCTGTTTCTAGCTATTACTTGAAGGTGTATACATACAAGGCCACACCATGTGGAGCATCTTCTCAGTCTTTCCTAAGCCCAGCCCAGGGAAGTCAGAGTGCTCTCTCTATTAGCAACATCACTCTCTGGTGCCTCTCATTGTTCCATGCTTTCAGATGCTCACCACTCTACCCTCTTCTTGCTTGTTTATTCATGCTGTTCCTTGTGCTCACCGTCCAACATCTCTGCAATAAGGATGCTAACAGTGGGAGAGGCTTAGAGCAGGCAGCTTTGGCCCTGCTATAGCACAAATCATCAGGTCATGATGCTAGAGTGGACTGGGAGTGTCAGGAAAAAAAATGGAGGGGAAGTCTCCAGCGTTACAGTTTATTTGGGTCAATAATTAACTGCCTGGAGTACATAAGCACATGTAGCTTCTGTCTGTCTGTCTATTGGATGGTACATGGGTGGGTCTGGCACTATATTATAACTGGATTGCCAGAGATAAACACACTGTGTGGATTTCCTCTCTTACATGACTGCTCTGAGCTCAATCTACATCACTTTCCTCAACATCATGGGTGGGTGTGATTGCTCATGAGCTAGGTCCCCATGCTTGGACTCATCTGATCTCTCTCCTCAACATCATGGGTAGGTGTGGTTGCTGATGAGTTAGCCTCCCATGCTTGGGCTCATTTTATTTCTGCTTACAGAGAAAGTTTCCTCAAGGGCTCGTACCAGAACCCACTCTTTCTAGATTCTTCCTTCCATCCCTTATCACACCCTAGCAATCTTCTTCCTTTTCTAAGTCAGTATGTATAGAGTTTTCAAAACTCAAATTTCTTTCTGTGCCCTGTTCTGAGGACCTCACCTAAGGCCAGTATCTGGCATAACCACCCTGCTGCCATTTCTGTATGCCAGACTCTCAGTACAGTTGAAAGTAATTTGGGGACATGGAATATCTGTGTCCCATTCCTCTCCTACCTCCCATCCCCACAACCTTTGCTGGTCCAAATTCTATCCATTCTTCAACATGTTTTTCTAGGTCTTCTGGAGGCTGTTAGTGATCTCTAGAATTTCTTTATCAACACTGTGATCTCCTCTCCTATGACTCCTCACTCAGCATGAAATCTCAACCAAGAGGCCTACATTCAAATACCAGCTTTCTGGATGGTGTGAAGCCATGGAATACCAACCACATACCTTCTAAGCGGGATGCTTACGATATATCAGAGGTTGGAACACTTTCTGTGCGGGCTCTAAGTGTGACTAAATATAACTCGGGAAAATAATAGTAATAAGAATACCATGAAGTGACTTTGAGAGAATTAAACATGACAAAGTCAGTAACAGACACTCAAAGAGATTTTACTACCTGCAAATTCTAGCCTCGGCCCATCATTTTCGATCATATTAGAAATCTAAATGATCCAGGTACTCAGAGGTTTCTAGCTATATGACCACACCAAAGCCACATTAGAGGTGGCGTGAAAAGGCTTTGGACATGAGCTAGACTGGTGTGTGCTTTTAATCAAAGTGTTCCTTGACTGGAGCCTGGGCAGGGGCCATAGATGAGCTAAGGCAGTAGATGCCTCAGGCACAAAAAAGGGCAAATGGGATGGGGTCATCCTCAGATAGGCATAGTGGCCAGCACTGGGCTACTCCTTTACAGCAGCCTGTCCAGTTTGAAAGACATAAACAAAGCGAATCACATGTTAGAAAATTACAGGCTGTGGGTAAAACTTAGTCTCTTGCCTATTTCTAAAAATACTTTCAGTCACACAGTCGCGCCTGGGTGTGTGGGCTATGTTTCTGGCTGTTTGTGTGCATGGAGGTAAATATAATGGGGTGCAGACAGCTGAGCTCTGAAAATACTTATCACCCATCATTTACAGGACAACTGTACTGCGCCCCAGAAATAACTGATAACAGGTTAGAACCGCAAAGGCTTCAAAAACATTAACAGGATGGAGGGTAAATAGAGTGATGCCTCTGTAGACCATGGTTCGAGACTGATGTGTCTAACTAAGCACACGGGAGTGCAGAGAAGTTTGTATTATCTGAGTCTGCATTATTTTTTGGGACATGTTTGTATTATAAAGAGGCAGCTGTCACTTTTATCCTGAGGTCCAGCACTATACAGGTGGGCTCATAAGACACAGAAGCGCACATCAGCATACAGCTGTAAAATAAAACCACCCAGGTGGAGAAATACATCATCAGCCTTACTACTCCTTCCTCCACGCCCATCCCCATCTCTCACCCTATCCCAGTCCATCCTCCCTTGCCATGGACATCATTTGCTTTAAAGTAGCCTTTCTCCTTATTGTTTTTAATTTTGAGATAGGGCTTTGTTAGATAACCCAGGCTGGCCAGGAACTCAGGGGCATTCTGCCCCCATGCTCTGAATGCCAGGATTACAGCTGTAGAAGTGTATTGCCACATTCAGCATTTTCTTGACTTCTACTTCTTTTTTTTTAAAAAATTATCTTCTCACTATGTATTTTTACAATACTAGCATATTATCACCTATTTGGTTTTGTTTGTGAATTCTGTTACCATTGTATAACCTACAACTCCACAGCTATACCCATGGACCTATACTCTACTGTGATATACACCCATGGGTACACCTTTACAAAAAGTTTCTTTGCAATAGCTTCAAGCTGGAAAGAGTCCACGTTGCCATCAACAATTAAGCAGAGGACTTAGTCGTGGCGATTATAAGTACTTTGTGGAGTATTATACAAGCATGAAAATGATCAAACTATGATTACCCAACAACAGGAATGAGGGCAAAGCTCAATAGAAGCATCGGTGCACGGAGGTGGGGAATGGGAGGGTGGGGTGGTGGTGGTGGACTAAATGATGTACCTGTAGAGTTCTAAGGACTTCTTGTAAGGATTCCCGGCAGCAGCCACATGGCAAATCCAACATGGCACCTGCAGTGCACACAGTAGGGAGGGCATGCCCCTAGGCATGGGTGTATAAATCTGTGCCTACTTGTTCTCTTAAAAGGAGACAATATGTGAAGGCCAATCTATTTTTTCCTTCCCAGCTTCCTTCCCTGGTACCCCCTTAGTAGCGCCCTTGAATAAACTCTTGTGTGGCATCTGGTGATGTGAGTCTGTTCTCATGTGCAAAACCACTACTTCTATTGAAGCTAAGGAGACAGCCGAGTCTAAGGGGTAAGAACACAAATAGAGAGCTACACAAGAGTCCCTACTGGATCCCACCAGAGAGATGCTAGTGGGCAGGGGACAAGAGACAGGAGAAGCCAGACCTGAGAGGCGCAATGGATGCAGGAGTGGAGCTGCTAGGAGATACTGGTGAATTGGATATGTTGAGAGAAAGAAAACACATGTAACTCACAAGCATCCCTGTGGGTGATGGGCTATTTGGTAGGTGGAGAAATGAATAAGAGATGGAAATGGAAAGAGTTGGAAGAGCAGAGAGTATAGATAAAAAGTCAATCAACAATTCTAGTTCTAAGATAGGATTCTGGGGCTGGAAAGATGGCTGCAAGGTGAAAGGTACTGGCTTGTCTTATACAGGACCTAGCTTTGGTTCCCAGCACTCGAAGTAGGTAGCCTACAATCTTCTGTAACTCCAGCGCCAAGAGATCAAAGCTCTCTTCTGGCCAAAGTAGGTACATGCATACACACACACCCCTCCACTGTGCTCCCAAACCTCTCACTTTCAAGTTGCTTTTATCAGAGCATTTTTACCACAGCCACAGAAATGAAGCCAAGACAGGATTTTTTTCTTCTAGGGTTTCAAAGTTGCCATTTTGAAAGCAGTTAATGAATTAGTTTGTTTGAAAGGTAAGCAAAGAACCCTTAGGAAAATGGCTGAGTGACATCGCCCATGAGGTATCGCAGGTACTATTATACCTTGACCTTAGGTGTAGCCTCTTGGCTAGCGTAGATCTGGGAATCACCTACGGCCTCGGGGTACCAGTATTCAGGGGGTGCCCCTTCTCCCCTCATGCCCTTGGATGGAGGACCTGACCCAGAGAGTGAAGCTTTGTGGAACCAGTTTAGCCTTTCTAGGAACTGCATGAATGCATCATCCCTCCAGTATTCAGTGAGCGCTTTCCTTTGAATCCTGTAATAAGTAAACAATCTTTCTTTATCAGTCACCCATGATTATTTCTCTATGAGAAACAGTTCCTGCTGGTCCTATCGACAGCGGCATCATAACTACCTCCCCCTTGCTTCCCTGCAGCTAGCAAATCTTCAGGGCTTCCTGTAACTTCATAGGATTTCCAGGAAGATTAGGCAAGCAAGACCATTCCTGGTAGGTTTCTGAGGGCCAGCTTCATACTTCCCAGACTGGTTCCTTGGACTCCCCTTAATTTTGGATTATGTCAAGTCAAATTATATTTACTTCTCTCCTGAGAGCCAGCAATATGGCCCAATGGGTAAAGGTGATTGTTGCTAAGCCCAAGGACCTGAATTCAATTCACTGAGTTCAACTGACTTCTAAAGTTATCTTCTGACCTACACACACACACCCTATATAATTTTATTTTTAGTTCCTTGCTTGAGTTCTTAAGATCTATCTAAAACTATGTCTATACTTACTGTTCTTGACCATGCATCTTGGCCTGCATAGTCCTTATACTAACTCTCAAGGAGGCTTATTTCTATTGTAATGCCATTACATTTTTTTAAAAAAATATTACCTTGATTATATTATGACCTTTCTCACAGGTGTGTGTGTGCTGCATGTGAATGTGCTTGTGGAGGCGGAAGCAATCAGGAGTTTGTTTTCCTGCTCATTGTCCACTAACTCACTGATGTAAGCTGGCACTTTTGAACCCAGAGCTCACCAGTACGGCTCAGTCTATCTGTCCACTTGTCTCAGGGAATCCCTTGTCTCCCCTCTAAGCACTGGAATTACAGGTGGACCATCACACCTATTTGACATTTATGTGGAATCTGGAGATCTGAACTTGGCAGCATCCTTAGGCACAGGAGTGAGTGATTTAACTACTAAGCCATCTCCTTGATCCACATTATTCCCACTTTTGGAAAAGGATGATTTGTTCTTTTTTTTTAAATATACACTTGGGTTAGTGTGCAGTTGTGTGTGATGCGTATGCCCATAGAAGTGTGTGAGAGTGAGGGGTCCACATGTGTAGATCGAGGATGCTATTAGAGGTCTTCCTATTGCTCTCCACCTCATTCACAGAGGCAAAGTCTCTCCACAGAATTCAGAGGTCTTTGCCAGGCCTAGTGTAGGTAGCCAGGTAACTCCCTAGCCAGGGCTGGAATTATAGGGAACTGTCATACCCACCTGGCATTTATGGTTTTAGGGATCAAAACTTCAGATCCTCACATTTGCACAGCCACCTCTGTCTCTGTGAAGTTATTTTCCCATTAATATACACTTCTTAAACAAGCAATGTGAATAACAAAGACTTTAATTTGTTGAACTCTTGTGACACAAGAATGAGTGGGTGGGGTGGTTTTTCTCCCTCACCGAGGTGCTGTACCTTTTTGTTGTTATTTTTTGAGACAGGATCTCTGTATGCAGCACTGGCTGTCCTGGAAGTCTAGACCAGTCTGGCCTCAAACTTGAATTCACAGAGATCTACCTGCCTTTGCCTCCAAAGCACTGGAACTATCTTTATTGTACCTTAATCTCACCCCTTCTTGGTAACTATTTCTACCACATGTGCACTTAACTTTTAATTTTTTTTTCTTTCAGTGTTTACAGTCTGCATTCTATCCTGGCAGAGAATTCAAACCTCACAGGGTTTGTCTGTTTCACTTTGGCTGTTCTGGAACTCTCTCTATAGACCAGGCTCACAGAGATCCACCTACCTCTGCCTCCCTAGTTCTGGGATTAAAGGAGTGTGACACCATGGCCCAGTTAGCTCATTCAAAATGTAAGTGACTTCAGGTGAGGTCATCTTTCCTCACAAGGCTGTGGCCTCCTGACCCGGATCAGTTTCTCTCAACTGTTGTCTGGTTTCTGTTTTGTGTGGCTCGATTCCATTTCCCATTGTGTGCCATCTATTGTTCTGTAAATGTCATTATACTCCAACCCACTAGAACTCTGCAAGCTAAAATAACATTTGCGCTTTGTTTTTCAATTTATAAAAATACACACATTAAAGGAATTTACAATTAAGGTCCAAGCTGAGCCAGAACGACTATGGAACTCCACCCCAACCCCCCCCCAAACCCCCTATGACCACTCCACCCCGACCCAAGCTAGAAAACACCTTGGATCTTGATCTTGACCCTTTTTCCTTCCATCTACCCTGCCCTCCCTCCCTCTCCGCCTCAGTCTCCCTTTATCTCGTTTCCCTTTGCTTCCCCTCCCCCTGCTCCTGGGTTTTCTTCCTCTGGTCTCTTTCTCTTCTCGTACAGACTCCCTTGTAACAATGGAGCAGAGATACAGAGAATAAAGGTTGAAGCATGAGCTGAACCATAGCTAAGCAGGAGCCAGACTGAAGATGATGATGTGTATGCACAGCAAGGGTCTGTCTGTGTCTGTGATGGATATTGGGAGGGGTGTAGAGTACAGAGGACCACAGCAGTGTATCCTGCGAGCTCACTCCCTGCCCTGGAGGCTGCCCTGGCTCCTGTCTAGCTATGCTTCAACCTTTGTTCTCTGTAGCTCCGCTCCATTATCCTCCTGAACATTTTAAGCAAACATGTTCTACCTGTAATTAATTTCTCAAATGAGACCAAAAGGAAGAGGAGAAAGAAGCACATTAGAAAATGGTGGAAATAAAGAAAGGAGGAGACATGTCCTGGCATTAACCCCTTGATATGATTCTTTCCTAATGTGGTGTTTATACTATTTCCTATTTTACAATTACATCCTTTTTGTCCTTGAGATAAGCTGCTGACCATGTTGCTTATAGATGGTGCTAAGAATTCTCAACAGCCGGGACTGTCACAGTCATTTTCTCTCCCTCCCCTCCTCTCCCTCCCCCCTTCCCCGTTTCACATAGACAGGGTGTCTAGCCCTTATTTACTAAGCAGCTTTAACCCTGGGTCCTCCTACCTCCACATCCTGATACTGTAGCACATATGTGTCTGGTTCTGGCTAATTCTTGTACACTGATTCATTCCCAAGCTTATGGGTTCACAGAAATGGACACTTGCCACAGCCACGGCCTCACTCAAACTTGCAGGTCCAAATCCAACTATAGAGACATAGGGCTGCAGAGACTATCAGGAAATCTAGATGGAAGTCAAAAAACTATCATTCAAGTTGGAGGGGATATTTTAAAATGAAAATGTTGCAGCAATTGGCTCTTGAATAATTTTTGGTAATACAGAAATGCTAGTTTATATGATAGAGAAGAATATACATTCTTGGTTGGGAAAATGATAGTTTGCAGAGCTCAAGTTAAGAAAGTTTAGGGATCATTGTCTACAGTAATATTTCTTTATTTTTGGTTTTTCAAAGTAGAGTTTCTCTATGTAGCACTGACTGTCCTAGAACTTGGCTTTGTAGAGCAGTCTGGCCTTGATCTCAGAGATCCACCTGTCTCTGTCTCCCAAGTGCTGGGATTAAAGGTGTGTGCCACCACCACCAGGTTGACAGTGATATTTATATAAATCAACTTAGATGGTAACTACACACACTTGGATTGCCTTTTGTTTGCTTATATTTTGAACAATCTACTGTGTGTCTTGGCTAGCCTGGATCTCTGAAAGTCACTATGTAGACCAGGCTGACCTCAAACTCCCAGGGATTAAAGGCAGGTACACTACACCACCTAAAAGCTGAATCATCAAGGACACATTTTCTTTTTCTTTTTTGTTTGCTTGTTTTGAGATAGAGTCTCACTGTGTAGCTCTAGCTGTCCTGAAACACTCTTTGTAGACCAGGGTGGCGTCAAACTCACAGAGATCAGAGATCCACCTGCATCCGTCTCCTAAGTGCTGGGATTAAAAGTGTGTGCTGCCATGCACCTGGCTCAATGACACATTCTCGAAATCTTCCATGGGGAAAACAATCACAACTGCTTTGCTTGTTGTTCTGTCTCCATCAGACTACAACTCTAGCCCTGTGCTCCAGTTTAGACACCCGAATTCATGGCAGACTGGAAACACACAAGAGAGACCTTGCTGAGTGGGCGAGCAGTAAGAGGAAGTGGCTGTGACAGGCTGGATGTGGAAACAGAGATGGAAGAGTAGAAGAATACATTCATCCCCTTAAGAGGTGACTCAGCGAGTGAAGGTGTCTGCTACTGGACCTGGTGACCTAAGTCTGATCCCACAGATCCTACAAGATGGAAGGAAAGAACCAACTGGAAAACAGTCCTCTGACCTCTGCACACCGTCTATGGCTTGTGTGCAGTCAGCTCCCCCCTCCCAATAGGTGAATGCAATTTTTAAAATATTTTAAATATTTGAAGGACTGTAGCAAGAGAAGTAGATTATATTCTAAATAATCAATGGAACCCAAATACTCATCATTTTGGCCCAAATAGATGAAAGCCACAATCACCAGCTGAGAGAGAGAGAGAGAGAGAGAGAGAGAGAGAGAGAGAGAGAGAGACAGAGACAGAGACAGAGACAGAGACAGAGAGAGAGGTCAGGGAGGTGGAGGACTTTTAAGATTATTCAAACTGGATCAGGCAATTTGAGGCATTTGGACAAAGAATGTTCTAGTAAAAGAGATTCCAGTATTAGGGGTATTCAAAAGGACTGACCTTCAAGATCTATCCCTCCCTCCCGGTATCTAATTTTATGACATCATAAAACCTAAAGCTAAATGACTCTGACAACCTGTGAACACACCCAGAGAGGGGAAAAAAACCAACAAAGAATTCAGTGAAAGACAATAATAATAATAATAATAATAATAATAATAATCATAAGCTACTCTGAATTTCAAGTTTGCAAATATAAAGGAAATGATTGCTATTTCTACTTCATTAAGTGAATTAAATTCAAGCTTAAAGATTCAATTTTCTCTTATTTTGAAATCATTTGATAACTGATCTACATAAACAAAGCTATTACGGTCCATTCAAACCTTGGCTCTCACCAGGGTGGTAACGTTAAAAAGGCAGAAAAATTGCTGATGATGACTGCCATATTGTATTCCTCTAACTTAAATTGGAAAACAGACTTTGAATCCTGTTTTGTTTTTATACACACAGAAAAGCACATCACCTTTCTTTAAAATGTGCACATGAGAAATTGCTCTGAAATATGACAAGAAAATGTGCTGTATTAGCATATTGCAGTGAGACACAAGACCTCTTGTGAGAATATGACCAAAATTCAGTGGGAGATAAAAGAGAGGTAGACACACAACTGAGGAAAAAGTCTATAAAAAAGTTATTAAAACCAATAATCGTAGACAATTAAGAGTCTTGCAACTTCAGGGTTGCAATCTTTATGAGTATGCCATCCAGCCATTGGCTTCTCTGGGTGCCAGTCTAAGCAGCCACGGATGTCACAAAAGTTACAGCCACTTTGGGTCAGGTAGATTTTCCCACTACTTATGCTCCCAGTACATTTGAATTAAAATCCTGCTGAGACTGACACAAGAGAAAAACAGTATTGTGTAAGGGGGTTGGGTCAGGAAGCAGTGAGAAAGAAAGGATAAACTGATTCAAGGGAGAAAAAAAAAAGTCATGGAAATGGTGGCATCTGCATTTAGTGCCCGCACTAGGAAGGCAGAGGCAGGTGGAACTCTGTGAGTTCAAGGCCAGCCTGGTCTACATAGAGAGTTCCAGGACAGCCAAGTCTCAAATTAAAATAAATAAATAAATATACATCAAATACAGTAAATATTTCATTATTTCAGTCAAGTTTCAAAATTTGCCATCCTTACAGTATTTATTCACTTATACAATAGTACTTTTCCAACAGACCTTTCAAACATGTCATATACATATATATACACACATACCCACACAAATATATGTATATATATGTAAGTGAGTGACATGGTCAAGAGTGTCATTCTTTGAAGTAAAGCAGAAAACAAATAGCTTTATTGAGCACATGAAATACAGCCTCGATATATATCAATCCCCTTGTCAAGCCACTATTGAACATCTATAATCTTAAAGTGGTTTTATTCAGGTTGAATTTTCATGCTTAGTTTCAAAACAAAAGCTGATTTTTTTACTACAGACCAGGCATTTGTAAAAATGCCTTTTACACTAAAGAAAAAAACAAAACCAAACAAATAACTAATAATAAACAGTAAGCTACCCCTTTTTAGGTTTTAAATGCAGACAATAAAACCATCTGTTTTCTGCTTGACAGAATCAACAGAGAGCAATCCTGGTAAGTAGTAACATATTTTTTTTTCTACTGAAAGGTAGAAAATGGGCTCGAGAAATCAAATCTGAAAGGAAGTAGGTAGAAGGCGAGTCTTTAGAAGACACCAAAATTAATCCTCAAAATTCTAAGAGAAGGTTAGTAACTTGAGGAAGGGTTACTGCTGAGAGCTAAAAAATTAGAAGAGCTGAAGTTGAGTGTTAAGTCTCATCACAGTAGATAGGTATAAATACCTTCTTCAACATCTGAGAGATACTCCCCATCACTGAGCTTTTCGGGGGCGTTGGCTTTACGAGCTGCATGATTTAAGTAACAATAGAAGGGTATGAAAATACTCATCCCCATAGCACAACACAACATTTAAACACACCCCCCAAAACACATTGGTAAAGGCCTTTCTTTCAGAAGCAACAGATACCCAGTCACCCGTCACCATGATGAACCCCCAAGGACAATGTCATACCTTCATCATCCGACATATCGAGAACTTCATTCATCGTTTCTGGAACATTCATCTTGTGCTTCTCAGTGATGGTCTGGGAACAATAAAAAAAAAAAAAATCCCAGATGTTTCAAATGGACTTGGTATTTCTAAGGGACTTCTAAGAGACTATTTGCTTCTTTCTGAATTGATCGATTTATATCCTATGGGACTTCAAGGACAGAGAACCTAAAAGGCTTTATTTATTTTATATATAACATGGTCTCTCCCTTGAGCAGCATGGGGGAGAGGGGGGTCTCAGTTATGCTCCTCAGATGCTACAACATGGAAGTCTTCCAGGGACAGAGCATAGCAGATGAGAGACTGTGGTCACTAATACGGCTTTTTTGGAGGATGCAAAGAAAGCATTGCTGCGTTTGTCCGTGCCAGAACCAAATATCACATCCCACTCAGGGTCATAAAAGAAGACATCTCGAGACAACAGCAAGGAATTTGTCATTATCCTTCTTGCCAAGCCTCTTGCTTCCTTGGTATTCCCCACTACATGTCCATTCCATGCATCAGATACAGCAAAAATACTAATGTTATATAAGTCATGCATATTTTATAACTATATGCATTAAAACCATTTTGGAGCCAATGTATTTGCAGGATCATTTTAGCTTCTAAAAAATCTTCATCAAGAAGACTGTGTTACGGGGCGAGTGCCCTCCTGACTCTTTCTGTAACTCTCTAACTTTCTAATCTATGTCCATTCAAAAACACAGCATCAGTATCATGCAAGTTATAAAACTTTTAAAGCAGGGACTAGAGGAATGGCTCAATGTTCTCAGTTATGAGAACTTGCTGCTCTGGAAGCACCCAAATGACAGCTCGCAACCATCTGTAACTCTTGTTCCCAGGGATCAGAAGCCCTAACCCTAACCCTAACCCAGATATGCATTCAGGCAAAGCACCTATACACATAAAATAAAAATAAACAAATCTTAAACTGGGCAGGGGTGGTGCATGCCTTTAATCCCAGCACTCAGGAGGCAAAGGCAGGAGGATCTTTGTAAGTTCAAGGCTAGCCTGGTCTACAGAGTGAATTGTAGGACAGCCAAGGCTATGCAAAGAGGCCCTGACTGGAGGAAAAAAAAAAACGCAAATCTTAAAAAACAAAAAACAAGGACTAGAGAGATGGCTCAGTGATTAAGAAAATTGACTGCTCTTCCTGAGGTCCTGAGTTCAATTCCCAGCAACTACATGGTGTCTCACAGTTATCTGCAATGGTATCAGATTCCTTCTGTGCATGAAGACAGAGCACTCATATACAAATGATACATGAATAAATAAATCTTTTTAAAAAAATTATTTATTTATTTGTATTTTATTACATTGGTGTTTTGCCTGCATATAGGTGTGTGTGAGGGGGTCAGATTTTGGAACTACAGACAGTTGTGAGCTGCAATATGGGTGCTAGGAATTGAAGGAGGGTCCTCTGGTAGAGCAATCAGTGCTCTTAATTGTTGAAACTAAGGCTATCAGTTCTGCTTCTTATTAATATTATTTTTTGTAAATTTTTATACTCCTATACTCAATTTTTATGTAGAAACAAAACATTGTGCCCTTTTCAGTGTTTAATACTAAAATTGATCACTTCTTTCAAATAAACTTTCAATTACTTTTATAGTCTCTAAAATTGCACAGAATATTCCTATGCTTAAGTCTCATGTCATAAAATCTTATGTTAGTGCAGTACATTTGTCACAGCACACCGATAATGATACCTCATCATCAAAGTTTGTGTGTAGCTGGCATTTCCTTGGTTGTGGCTCCACAATGCAGGCATTTGATGCATCTGCAATGGCTCTCTCAGCTTTTTCTTGACTGTCATGACTCTTAACTTTCTTTGGTGCTGAGGACCTTGAAAGTCTTGAGCTGTATTACTTGTTTAAAGAAGTATTTGTTTGTTAATCCATTCTTCAGTTGAGGGACATCTAGGTTGTTTCCAGGTTCTTGCTATTACAAATAATGCTGCTATGAACATAGTTGAGCTAATACCTTTGGAGTGTGAATGTGCCTCTTTAGGGTATATACCCAGAAGTGGTATTGCTGGGTCCTTGGGGAGATTGATTCTCAATTTTCTGAGAAACCTCCATATTG